>PVKB01005084.1:0-111150 GCA_004027205.1 Ctenodactylus gundi | reverse complement strand
GGGGGGGGGGAGACAGAGTGGGCTGCTCAACCTCCTGCAGGGAAGTATCATTTTCTCCTGGAGAAATGGGGACAGGGCAGGTGAGGGAGCACTAGGGGTGAGAGAAACAATAACTAGGAATCACTGGGTTGATCTAATTGGTCAGGTGGTTTCTCAAAGATCCACATATGCTCCTAAAGAAGCTTCAGATTTGATCAAAAAGGTTGTTTTCATACCAGACAAGGACAGAAATTCCTTCATTAGAGCACCAAGAAAGCTGTATGGTTCCAACTGGACTTCTGGTGTCCCCAGAGACTCTAAGTAGCTGAGTCTTCTTCAGAGACATAAGAGGAATGGGGAAATAGAAAAATCCAACAGGGTGTGTGCGACTCTGGAGGAGCGCTCGGGAGCTTCATGTGGAGGATAACTAGAGACCCAGCGAGATGGCCTTTTACTCCTCAGTATTTGTGCCTCTCCCGTCAATTCTAGGCTCAGAGGAGTTAAATGGCCCATGTAGAAGCCATTAGCAACTCTGTAATACCCAATGTTGCTAAGATGCCTTGGGAATTTTTCTATCCTCTCCACGTTGTCTTCTCTTTTGAGATCTGATTTTTAAAAAATATTCTGTCCTTCCTCCTGCTTATTCTCTCTGCAAGAGGTCCTCTGTAGTGCTCTTCTGCAGAAGTTAGAGGCCCAGATGAGCTGCACTTCTCTCAAGAAGACGAAGAGGGAAGGGTTTTCTCTGGTCCTGCTGTCACACGTCAAACAGGATCGAGGTCGTCAGTGATGGGTGTGATTGGAGCATCTATCCAAACGCCAACACTCCATCTTCTTGCTTTCGAAGTGAGAGAAGTAAAGCTAGAACTAGGCATACAGGAGGACTGTTTCTGGGCCTGAGCTCATTCCACCATAACTCAAGCCTTTTCTGGCTCTTTGGCTACCCTGGAGAAGAAGCTGCTTTAAATACCATGTGACACATTTCCACCCTGATGAAACCATCAAGATGCCTCCCACTCCCTCCCAGGTGCGCATCTGATGGAGGGGTGGACAGATTATGAATATCCCTATTCTGGCACCCAGGAGGAAGGCAGGTCTAAAGGTCTGTCGAATTTCCTGTCATGTCGAAAGAGACATGGCTTTCAAGATGAATGAAACCTGTAGATATTTTCCAGTAATCTCAGACCTTCTAGAGCCAAGAGCCACATCATGCTTTTGAAGAAATATGTTATCTTTGACTATAAGACGATAACCTGGGTTGCCGTTCACCACTCAAAGGTTTAGATGAGGGAGATCCACAAATACATTCTGAAAACAGTGAGAAACAGAGGCAAATTGTTAACTGAATATCTGGGACATAAACTGCCTTGCACAAAGTGATGGTGGACATGAGGTAGATGCCCAATACCTCTGCCTGCTCCTGTAATTTCTCCTTCATCCTTCCTTGTTAAAAACGACACAGTTCTGTTATGAATGATAACAAAGACCTTGACTCCCAGGAAAGGTCGTCTCGTTTAGCTTCCAACTGTCTCTGCTCTTACTACAGTCTCTGACGCTAAAAAGATCAACATTTTCATCGAGGTTTTCCTGTCTTTACACATGCCTGTCCTGTTTGATTTTCCCAGTCACGTGCATGTGTTCAGCTAGCAGAGGAGAAGCTGAGAGTTGAGGATCTTGTGATTTCGAGGCCAATACTCTGTCCAGTTTTGCACTGAGGATAAAAATACAAAACATTTTCCTCCTCACCAAGGACAGACAGTCATTAGCAGTCAACAAACTGTGCCAGGTCCCTCCACCATGGGATCTTTCATATTTGGACTACCTCTAAGGAAAAGAGTATCTCTCGATGTCCATTGTCTCAGTTATCAGAAGCCTGACCCAGCGTTAGTCACCAGCCAGTCTTCATGGACACAGAGGGCTGATGGTTGAAAGATTCCTGTTTCTGGTTTAGAATTTCAGCCTACTAGCGGAGGAATCTTTCTTTCTCTAGGTTTTATTGTTCTGCTCAGTAAAATGGGGCCGTTCAGAGTTTCTATCTTTTGGGTTTGTTGCAGAAGATCCATTAATTGACTCGAACACTTGTTTATCGCAAATGGAACTAAATAGAGAAATGGTTGCAAAGTGTTTAACAGGAAGCCAGGCATGTCAGTGCTCAGCAACGGCTACCTACTCACTCCTCCTGAAGCACGGTATTCCACTTGTGTTTATGTGTCAAGAATCTAAGTATTTCAGAGGCCATGAGAATCATTTGATTTGGGCTATGCCATTACAACGCCCTCAGGAGACTAATTTGCCAGACGTTGGAGATGGACTCAGTTAGGACAATCTGTCTTGGGCAAATCCAGAGATGCAGGCTGGTGGAGCTTACTCTCTAGAAGACACACTCTTGGGTGAATGAGGAGAGGGGTCATGAGACTTGTCTGGGGACAAGGCTCCACTTCTCCCTAGCAATGTCATTGTTTTAGCTGTGTTACTTTGAGTGAGGTGTGGTACTGCCACGCAAAACTCATTGTTCCTGGAGAGACACGGTACCCTCCTTAGGAAAATCACCATGGTCAGACCACTCAGGTAAATGGAGGGGGAATAACATGAATGAGAGGTTTTTTTTAATTATTATTGTGGTTTCTATGCAAAGAACAGGTAGAGACTGACCAAGCAGGCCTATGATTGGCTCATTTGGATAATTTCATGGTCATCTGGAATCTCGTCCTGGAGACATTAGGGTGGAGAAGCTGCCCCAGAATATGATATCCCAGCAAGGGTGGATGTTGGGTTGAGAACTTAATCGGCAAATCAGGAGAGAGAAGTGACCAGCCACTAGCCAGAGCCTCAAAACGGGGTCAAGACAACATTTTAAGATGTATCCGAATTTTTAAAGCAAATTAACTCTCTGGACCCTTTTCTTGTCTGTAAGGTAGGGATAGCAATCCCTGCTCATTGTGAGAACTAAATACGAACATAAGTGCAAAACACTTAAGTGGTGCCAAGAAGTGATCAATTAAAGTATGTCATTATTTTAGTAAAGAATGCTATTAGTAAAGTTCTAAGAAGAGCCCTGAGATTTATAGCGAGCCCAAAGCATTTTCCACGCACAGTGCTCTCCCAACTGTCCTGTCTCCTTACATCCCTTGCTCAGCCAGGCTGCTCTTTCCCAGGGGAGGGACCACTTCTGATTGGACCAAAGTGTCTAACAGAAGCACCCATTGACTAGCGAGTGAACTCTGAAATCACATGATATAAAAAAAAAGTGTGGCTAATGAGCCTGATAGCTGAACGGAGAGCCAATCAAATTGGCTTTGCCAGGGATGTGTTCCATGAACAATGAAGAACACCAGCTAAGCCAGACAGAGAAGAAAATGGAGCTGAGGTGTGCAGAGCCATGACTAGAGAGAAAGCTTCTGCGCAATGAGGCGAAGACGAAGAAGGTTGTGTGAAGAACCGCCTTGAGTCCCGTTTACTTTTCTTGTTCCACTTCCACCACAGATATGTTTTCTTTGCCTACATTTAAAGGTGACCATAGTCTTTTATTGTAACTGTATAATTTTTTATTTGGGGGAGGTAAAAGGAACATACAGCATCAGCCAGTGAAAAATGGAATGTCACCCTCCCGTGTGACTATCATTCCAGCTTCGTTGTCAACTTGTTTTGGACCAGCCGTACATCTTTGCTGAGCCTCAATCTTTTGTCTGTCAAGTTGCCTGCACAGTCTCTAAGTCTCTGACTTTCCATGAAGCTCTCGTGCTCTGTGCCTTCAAGGCATGCTGTGACTATTTGAGGCTGGAGTTCAGAGCTCCAGTGGAAACCAGAAAATGGATGCCTTGTGTTTCCTTAGACTCTGAGAAAGACTGACTTGGTGCCTGCTCCCTCTACTCCTTGATGTCTAGAGAAGAAATAGAGACGTGCTATCAACCAAAGACATAAAGACAAATATAGCCTTTGTTGGATTAATATCCCTGGGATTACTCACGTCTCTTTCAAAGTGAAGCAAAGATCATGTGCTGCCTGTCAACCACCCATCTGGCCTGAAAAGTTGCCATATGGATGGTTCTCGCTAATTATAGTTAAATACTGAAGGGAGGGGTTCCAAAGTGGAGACTTCTGCAATCAAAAGTCCCCTGATATCCCCCCTTCCAGGGCAAGGCTCTGTGGCTACTCCATTCAGACTTGTCCAGTTGAGTTTGGGTATGTAATTTAACCTTTATAGGACCTAGTTGAAAAGTGGAAAAATATTACTTGTTGTTGATGTTAAGAAGAATTAACAAAGTGGCCTTTATGCCAAGTAAAGAGCCAATCAAGATCCTGAATGATGAAGAAATTCAAGGAAACAATAACTTAATAAAACCACATTTGGTTTCTGTTACGTATTTGTATCCTTGTTTATTGCAATGAGACTTATACCAAAGATGTAAAGATGGTATTATTTGAATCAACCAATCTATTAATTAGATAATGTCTTTGCTGATCCCCAGCAAAAATCCTTCCGTGAATCATTCTGAGCTCAGACAGACCCTTCTCTTGTTGCAAACACGTAACAACCTACAGCATTGCTTTCTTAAAATAGATGGAGATGGTTTTTCTCCCCAGCCCAAGAGGAAAACAGGACAATGAGCTTGAAAGACGCGAGATACGTTTCCTACTCTGACTCCGAGCAACCATCAAGAGCTATATAAACTTGCTTAGGGACTATACATCGGGTAGAGGATTTGGTTTTGGATGAGGGGAGATAAAATATTCAGTTTGTGAGTAAATATTTATGGGTATTTTCATTCTGCCTGCAATTTTTTTGTCCATTCCTGGACCCTGGTTCTCTAAGCTCAGCTAGATTGTCCATCCTTCATGCTATCAATGTAGGACTTCCTTCTTTGGAGGCTCCAACCCTCATGTTCTTGTAAGCCAAGTGGACAATAAACGTATTTCAAGTGGATCAGGTGCAATAAACCTCACGGCTCTCTGGCATTCATCAGCTGACCCAGTTCTCTTAAAATTGTTTCCACAAAGAAATACTTCTCTCTAACAACGATGAAATCCTAACAACAAAGGACAATCATTGCCTGACCCTAAGTCTTGAAAGATGCATATGTCTTGCATCAAGGGTGCCCTTCTGTGCATGGCTGCCACTGAGGGCTCAGGGTTTCCAGATCAATGGATTTTTATAGAAATACTTTCAACTGGAATATTCATGTATGATATTTTGATTTCTCATGGTGCAGATTTTTAACAAATACTTGAATCTTTTCTCCTTTTTTGTATATGAAGTACGACATTTTCTCTGGTTTGGCTGAAATTACAAGTGAGCCAAACATTTCCGGGGGCTTTTCGTCAGCTTAGTGAGACAGCTAACCTGCAAGGACAACAGCACAGAGGGACACGGAGCAGAAAGACGATGAGCACTTGAATCTCAGTCGTGTTTTGGGAATCCTTAGGGTCTAGCCACACCTGAAGCTTCTGATATCCCCAAATTTTCCCAGATACATAAACCAACACTGCTTTAGTTTTGCTTAAGTCAGCTCAACTCATGGTTCTGTTACTTGCAACTGACATTCTGATTCTTTTGCTTACAACTGAAAAGAAAAAGAAGAATCTTTATCAACACAAGGACTTCAGGATTATTTACAGATAGTTAATAACATGATTGTTCAATATGACAATTCCAAAGACCCGCTGACATTTGAAACAAATGAAATAGAACAAGTTTGGGGTAAGCAAGATACAGAGAGAAGAAAAGGCTGAATCATTAACAACCTGAGATGTTTTCCTAAAAAGTCTCATTCTTCACTTACAGGCAATGGCAAGCCAGTGAACATCTTGGGAGTGTGGTTCCAGCTTTCTCTGTCTTGAGATTTTTATTTGGAAGTGTGGCTTTCCTACTGTTTTGTTTTGTTTTGCTTTTTTTTTCTTCCCTTTTTTTGCTATTTGCTTCTTGGGCATTGGAGGGGCCGGCTCCTAGGTGATGGGCTGAAATGATTAGGCCTCTGTTTTCTGGATTTCTATCATCTTGGAGCCTATTACAGACTCATTTGACTGGTATGCAATTCCCAGGTGAATAGACAGTAGGAAGAAGATTTTCTGGCATTTTGAATACACAAAACAATAAAGCAAAAGACACAAAAATAGAAGAACAAATGGCACAATATTTTCCTAAGCGTGTTTGGATTAGATTTATGTTAGACTTGGTAACCTGGCAATTTAGTAGGTGGGAGAACTTTCATCAAACCTCAGAAAGTACATGTATAATTCATGGCTGCTTGGTACAGGGAATTGTAAGGAGAGGTTGTAACCACAGGGGGGTGGGGGGGAGAACTAGTATGGCAAAGGGCAAAAGAGTGTCACCTGTCACCCTGCCAAGTCTCCTCTTGAAATTTATGGGGACTGTCAGCTACTAACAAGCTAAATAACTCATTTCCATGCCAGAGATTATAACGAAGCAGAAAATGCTGGAGATCAATCCCTTGTTGTGACAAATTTTTTTTTGGAAGTGGGACACAGTCTAATCTGTATGAGTGTCACGGAGTACAAGCTGGTACAACTTGTGGGCTAATAGGCACTTTTAACCATATTGGTCTTTCACTTTTTTTTTTTAAATTGACAGTTCATTCCAGAAGGGCTGAAATGGAACCAGTGGACAGGATGGTGAGAAGTTGTTTTCACATCCTGCTAACAGAGGATCTGAGAACAAACAGATCTTGATTTGAGTCCCAATTCCTCCAGTTGCAGTCTATGTTTCCTCAAACAGCAATTCATTTCTGGTGCCTCAGTTCTTTATCAGTGAGATGGAAACAACAACAGCACCCACATCACAGAGTTGTCCCACTTGGGAGACTTTCTCTTGTGTGTCATCTCAAAATTGTACTCAGATAAGAATTCATGAATACTGGTCATAATGGATTTTTTCCTCTTTTGTTCAAGTATATTTATTCTGAAGTGGAGAAAGTGAGAAAGACTATCACTTGCATGATGTTTAACAGGGCCACCCCCAAGACCAACCTGCTGTGGTTCAAGTTAGGGCCCAGCTACTAGCTTGCAAGGAACCTGCCCAAATTGCTTAACAACTTGGGGCCCCAGTCACTTTATGAAAACTGGGGATAACGCTACTACTGTGCTCTTAGGTTGTTACTGGAGTTAAGTGAATGAATCTATAATAAGTGTTGAGAACAGTGCCTGGCACATAGCGTGCTATGCATGTCAACTATCCACACTAATTGCATTATTACAAATTGAACACTGTTATCATTTCTACTAGCAATGGTAATGATGATAATTACTCATTTAATGTGAAGGGTTGTGAGATTTGGGAGGATAAGGAAGATGACGTGTGTCAGAAGTAGTCATTCTGGATTTAAGGAGAGCTCAACTTTCATTTTACTTCTATAACATGGGGACAATAATTGCTACCTCTTAAGTTTAGGATGGCCACTAAAATGAGATTATGGAGAACCAGCCTGGGGCAGTGGTAGCCTTTGGGATCTTGGGTTAGTGCCGGTGCCATGGGAGTGGATGCATTATTTGCGGTAATTCTGTCGAGTCCATCTTTTCTAAAAATTTCCCCTGGGTTAAGTCCTCGTCCTCCCATGTGACCTCATACATGATTGGACCAGGATGGTCATCTGGTCCAAAGTGGGCCAATCTCAGCTGGAATTTGAGGTCTTCCAAATCATACACTGCAATGAAGTCAGAGTGACGTATGCCTCGTTCCTGCTTTCCTTACTTCAAACACATCCATGGCTCCCTACTGCTTTTGAAATCAGTACTTAGCACCTCTGGCACGTCATAATCCTGCCAAGCCTCATCTGAAACAATCTCACTTTTCATTTTAGGGCTGCAGCCACACCAGTTTTCTTTAATCATTGAACTCACCAGCTGCAAACTTGCTAAAGGGGCTTTGCACATGCTACAGCTCCCATCTGGAATGCCAGCCTCTGCTCTCCTCTTCGTCATTCCAGGATCATTTCAATGATTATTTTTTAAATGATGCAAATCTCTAATCTTCCTTACTAGGTCAGACTTATTTGATTCATCTTCAATTGTGTTCAGTTTTGTATCTCCAGCACTTATGGCCCAGTACCTGGACCATAGTACATGCTCAATTAATACTTATTAAATAAGTGAGTAAGGATCAAAAATGGGCAGAGCTGAAAGACAAAATTCCACCAGCCATTAACTTGTCATTTAGACTTGTCCATTCTTAAATATCCTTTCATATTTCCTGTAGCTTCTGTTAAAGATCCTCAACATCCTTCTGTTGAATTCCCTTGCTTATTTAATCTCGTATGAGTGGATTTCTCTTATCTTCGACCATATAAAACCTGTCATGCTGATGTAAGAAGATGAGGACTAAGAAAATCCTCAGGATTTTCTTCTCCCAAGATGAGTAAAAATGAGGACAAGCAACGTTGGTCATGAAAATGACCACAGCCCGGAGAAACATAAAAAATGTTTTTAGTTCATACGCGTTGTTATATATAGCCTGGCTTAGCACAGTCTCCTGCCTGACCAGGAAGTACCACTGCAGTTATTTCCAGCCTTGATCAGGCTTATCCTTCAGTTCTTACGCTGCAATTCCATTTCTAAACTTCTGACTTCTGACTTCATTTCCCCATTTTCAACACTCTTCCCTCCCACAAACTCTATTTGAGTCAGTCACCTAGTCAAATGCAAATCTCTTCTTACAGGAGATAAATTACTGAAGGCATCATGCAAGGGTCCTGTCTATAGATAGCGGAAACATTCTGATTTGTCTTAACAACTTTTGAAGTATCTCAGACTCCACCTGTTTGCTCTACATCCATCTCTCCTCTTCTCTTCCCAGTCCTTTTCTGTGATTGAACCACACCAGCATCCACCTGGGGCTCTGGGCTAGAAATTGGTGCATCTTGTTGCTTTTTCTGTCTTCCTGAACTCTTACAATTGAAACCACTGAACTTACCTACCACTTCACTTGCAACATGCCCTCAGTATCCTCTGTACTGATATCCTCACCTGGAGTTATGTTCTTTCTCCGGGATTACTACAATCCATTCCCAGGGTTGCCCCACCATCCCATTCACCACTCAACTACAAATATCATTGTGTCTATTATTATTGTTTGCAGCGTTAAGATTTGAACTCAGGGCCTCACACATACTAGACACAGGACTCTACCACTGAGCTACATCACCAGCCCCATCATGTCCATAATTGTCTCCTTTCTCCACTTCTGTGATCACATCAGAGTCACACTTTAGAACTCACTGTCACTGAACACAGCCACATCTGCAAACATTGCCAGTGCCACCTTCCTCCTGTGTGGCTGAAAGCTTCTGTACTTCCAAGCGAATACGATAACCCTTCACCTTCGATTGCAACTTTAATCTGTTGACACCACTGCCTCTCCCATGTGGCTGTCCTCTCGTCATTTCACTCCCATTGTCATCGTGTCTCGACTCTGTGGCCCATTACTTCACTTCTCCTGCTTCCAGATGCTCTGTACTCCCTGTCCTTATCTTCTTTTTCATCTCTGCCACATTTGACTAGCAAGACCCAACCCTAGATCAGCCAGATGCTTTCTCTCTACTACCTGAGCAGTTACAAGTCACCAGAGAGAAAAGAACCAGGCTACTGGGACGACCTGTATCTTATGGTGTTTTTCCACTGAATTTGCTTTCAGGCCAAGAGCTAATCTAACCTTATAAAGCTGGTGTGAAGATTAAGAGTTAATGTAAGTAAAAAGATTAAAATAGTGTTAACACATGGGAATCCCTCAAAAATTGATTAATATTTTTATTGACTGTCTTCTCCTCTACTAATGACCTTACTTCATATGTAATTGAGAACCTAAAAAAGTTCAGAGAGAACTTCCTGGTCTTGCTACCAACAAATCCCCAAACCTCTCAAGATTTCCACTTATCTTCTCTTTCTTCCATCTTTAGAAAGTATTTCTTATCTTCCTATGGCCAATCCCTCCATATCTGATCTAGATCTTACATACTGTTGCTTCTCAAAAGACGGTTACTCCCCACCCCACCCCACCCCCATGTTTCACCCTTCTACTATAAACAAAATGCTGGTCATCTTCCCAGCTGACAAGTAAATCAACCTCCTCTCCTCGGCTCTAGGCTCAAAAACTAACCCTTAAATCAGGAATTTAACGCACGTTTGGCAAAATGAGGGTTTTAACGTTTAAATGGAGAAAAATTTGGTTTAAGGAAATAAGCATTAAGGTTTTTTTAAAGGAAGGGAGGAAATAATCTCATAATTAAAGTCTCAGACAACGCACACACTCGTACCTTGAAAATCATTTCCTTCAGGATTGCAATTTATAAGCCCCGAAGCATCAGAGCTGTCCTGGCAGAAAGGCCAACTGAACAAATTATATTAGGCATCAGGATCTTTAATTAGATCAATAAGAGGAGAGCATCAGTGAACATCTTGAGAAACTTTTGCTACACTGAATAGATCTTCCACAGAGACCCAACATCAACACAATCTATAAGAAAATGTTGAGAAAAACGTAGCGAGTTACCAATGAGGGAGAAGGTAATTTGGATGAAATGAGTCATTGTTGTCTTAATACAAAAGCAAAAATCAGCTTGCAAAATGAATCTACAGCCTCCAGTAGCAGGCCCTTTCCAAGCCCAGCTTCAAGATCACTCTCAGTATCACAGCTCAGGACATCCTAATGATAGAGACAAATGACAATTTCACCACCAGTGTAGACTACTACTCAAAGGAAGCCCCTGGAATTATTTTACTTATAATGATATCACCCAAGAAACTCACTGAGTATGAATCACAGGACAGAATCAGAGCTTTCCTCATTGCTGACTTCGTGGTGGAGAGAAAGGACTTTCTACGGAAATGGGTTTGGAGACCCAGCCGAAAGGTTTGTGTTTGGTCATCATTTAGTTCTTGGTTTTATAATAACTCACTTACAAGTGATCCATTTGTATGTGGTGTGCTGCAAAGAGAAAAGAGGGTGAGGATCAGGGAGATGGAATTTCTATGTACTGTTAATAGTTCAAAATACTGCAAATTTATTTTTCCTCATCACTTTTTTGTTGTTTCTTCCTTCTTCTCCTTGTTTTTTCTTGCTTCTTAGGACTGTCTTTATGTCTTGCACATTTCACAATTATTTTCTAAAGATTGGATCCTTTCAATATGTTTGTCCACCGTGCATCTGCTTCCAAATAGGGTGGTACAATACTGACGTTAACAATAACAACAGTGGAAACAATAGTAGTTTGTGACAACTATAATGACTACGCTTATTAAACTTCTATTATTTGGCAAGCACAGTGCTAAGAATCCATGACAGATACTATTTTTCTTTTCACTTTATAGGTGAAGACATTGAAGGCACGCAGAAGTGAAATTATGTGTACAACCAGTAAATGACAGAGCTCAAGTTCAGGCCCATGAAATGTGACCTCAAATCCTGTGCTTGTGACTATTGCATTGTAGCAAGGACCTCAAAAGATGCGTTTGTCCTCTTGGCTCCCCTGATTGTGAGAGAATGATAATGTGAGTCATTCTCTTCATTATGCAGACAGAGACACTAAGTCCTCAGTAGGTTGCAGGATCCCTCACGCAGATAGAAACTAGGTGGAAGTGGCAGGGGTATGGGCTATGGGAACCTCAGAGCCCTGAGTGAAGCTCTCCGCTGTGACCTGCATAGTGAGTCACTTTGCTGCTGGCTTGGGTGCATTTCAAGGCACAGAGAGTGAGGAGACAGCTTAAATCAGCTGTGTTGCCATCCAACCTTCATCTGATGAAGATTCTTACAGCTTTATCAAGCACATGATGGTCAAGTTCTCCAACAAAACTGTGTTTCCTGAAGAGTAGGGCATATTTGGTGGCCTGAACTCTTAGACATCTCTGAGTCTACTGAGTCAATATGTCTATAATATATTATATTATGTTATATTATACTATACTGAACTATATTGAATACAACTCTTCAGTTATGTATAGCATTTTCTGGAATTTCTTTTGGAATAGGCGTGTATTACTTATTACTGATCCTTCTCTTAAAACAATTTTTTGTTCCCTTTAACAAAACACATCACAAAAAAACCCCGAAAGAATAGTACTCTCCTACTCGTGGTGTATTATCATCGTTGGTCAGCCATAGGATCCTATTTTATTCTGTTGTATTGTACTATTTTTATTTTCCCTGTTTCTGTTCCAGATAAATACATTAATGCACTGAATACCTATCTTTCAACTCACCTTCCACATTTTATATGCACTTAAAATGTACCTGTATCCTTGAGAAAATATGGTAGTACCTGGGAGTGCATGTTTTTAATTTGCATAAGTAATATGGTGCTATAAATCACAACCTGTGTCTTACCTTTCTCCCTGCACATTGGGTTTTTGAGATTTATTCACATTGTTCTGTGTAGTATGGTTCACGGATCTCTGACTTTTCTGGCCATCTCCCGTTTTCTATCTTTATTTGTTGACCAAAAAAATAATCAAAGAAAAATATTATGTTGTACTTAGTTTCCCATAGTAACTTTTTTTTGGTGAAGTGAGAAAAGTGAGTTCTTTTGATTTTTTGTTTTTAGTACTAAGGATTGAATCTAGGAAAGTATCTGCATGCAAGGCAAGCATTTTACCACTGAGCCACACTCCTAGGAATTTTTTATATGTTTTATCAAAGCAGAATGTTTCTAAGCAGCCAAGACGACTGACCTAAACCTTGTGATCATCCTCTCCCAGCATCCCAAATAGCTGAGATCAAAGGCATGTGCCACCATGACTGGCTTGGGATGCATTTTTAACTTCTAGTTACTCAGTATAGGTAGAGACTCCATGTCTTGCTTGAAACCCTGAAACTCTGGAACTCATAAAAAGCAGAGCTTAGTAATCAAATTCATCTTTCCATAAGTCTACCTACAACCTAGTCCAAACGAACTCACACAATACAAAGTCAGCATTCATATGCGTTCATAGAAAATAGGTATTTATGAGCATACTCTGCACCTAAATGCCCCCTCTTGCAGGTACTAATGCACTGGCAGTAGCATCTTAAGAGGACATGAGTAATTAAAGTCGAGAATTCCTTTCAAAAGAGCACTACATGTCTGAACAACAAAAGACACTAAAGTGGACTTGGCTTAGATAAAATTTTTAGAGTATGTTATCAATGAACGGTGCTTTATTTCTTTAAGTGGTACTAATTGACATAGAAGCACTGGGTCATTTCTAGAATGAGTATTTGCTTTCTAAACAAAGAAATGAACAAACTTGATGTTTATCAAGCACATCCCAAGACATCCCAACTATAGCATGTGATGTTTCAAGTGGCTTGTTAAAGACAGAGATAACAGGTGAAAACACTGGCCAATGAGGTTTGAAAGGCAGCCATCAATTTAGACATTCTTGCTGCCTGAGCTCAGTGGGTCTCAATCACTTACAGTATTAACACATGGTGAGTAAAGGGACAGGGGTGTCAAGGAGGCAGCTCTGAGTTCTTTAGAAAATATGTAACATACCTAAATAATAACAGTAGTTGGAGCCCTAGAAAATAGGTCTACAGATGTAAACCTGAACTTGCTGGTTAAGCACCAGGTATATGGAAGCCAGGTATCAGGTTCCTGAGGACCACAGAATAGAGAGAAAGGAGAGATGTGTTAATAACCCCAGTTCCTCTCATAGCCACTGCTGTCATTGCTACGATTTCCAAACCATTGATTCTACAAACAATTCTGTAGCAGCAAGTGCCCTTTCCATTAATGTGGCTAGATTTTGAATTTTGAATTACACATCTTTAAACATGTTACCATTTCTGAAAGCACAATACGAATGAAGAGATATGCATTTATTTTTGTGCTCTTCTTCCAGAAAGGTGCCATTAAATCTGGTATGTATTTTGCATGTGTAATGTCTTAAAATTGTGAAAATAAAGATCATGAAGTAATGACTACTTCGGTTGAAATAGAAGTTTGTTTTCTATCATGTCTGGAAGGGTGGGACTAAGTCATGGGTTCAATATGGCCCAACTTCTTAGACGATGTGACAGACAACATTAGAAGATTTATTGTTTCAACTAAAGTTCTCCTAGCAATCCTCATGGTGGCTAATTTTAGGTAGCAACTGGACTAGGTTAAGAGATATCCTGATAGCTGGTAAGGGATTATTTCAGGGTATGTCTTGGAGGGTGTTGTTGGATGAGACTGGCATTTGGATCAGTGAACTGGGAGAGGTAGATGTGCCTTCAGTGTGAACGGGACACTATCCAATCAACCGAGGATCCGGATGGAACAAAGTATAGAGAAAAGCAAAATTTGTTCACGACATTTCCTGGACCAGAGATACTTTTTTTTTTTTTAATCTACCCTTGGACATCAGAACTTCAGATTATCCAGCTTTCTGATCGTAGTAGCGACACCAGTGGCCCCAGTTCTCAGGCCATCAGTCAGACTGAGAGTCACATCAGGTTCCCTGATTCCGAAACCTTTGCATTTGAACTGAGCCATGCTTGTTCTCTTGAAGATTAATGGCTCATTACAGTTCCTCTCTCCTTCCAGATTCAGGTAAGCCAATTCCCCTAATAAGCAACCATGCTTCTCTCCCGCCTCCAGCCCATTGGCTCTGACCCTCCAGAGAGCTTTCACTCACACGGCATCTACACAGATGAATGCACCTAGATCCATCGAAGTGAGTTGGATTCTGTCCAATCTCAGGACTCAGTCCTCTGAGAGCTATGCTTGGGATCTTCATGTCTATACCTCTATACCCTTAATACAGGCATTTAAATACAGAAATGGGTTCTTTCCAGATGTGCTTTCAGACCCCAGAGGCACAAGTCCCTCAAGACACTTCCAGGCTTCCTCATTTTTGCATAGAGAGTGAGAGCGAGCACTCGAATCTTAACTCTGAATGGCGCAGTGAATGGCTGGCTTTAAGATCCTGCTCCTTGTTGCACAGAACCATTCTTAATTCTTCAGAAGACTCTTCTGAAGAATCAGAGTAAAGAAGACTTAATATTACCCACAACCAAGCTGTTCCAGGGAGCATGAGACTCATGTACCACCAGTATCTTCTGGGCCTATAGAAGGCCCACTGCATTTTGCAACAACAGTCATGGCGACCGTCTACTGATCCCTCATGTATAAGTTTTAAGTGAAATTCCTTACACGAATAAATTTTATACAAATTATCTCAATCAATTTTCATAGTAACTCCTGTTAATACAGCGAAGAAATTGAGAATTAGCGACCAAGATCACACAGAAATAAGGTGTAGGGGTTATGGGGGTCGGTGCTCAAACACAGATGTATCCTGTCAGAACTCAGTCTCTGACTCACATACCCAGGCACTAGATGTTCTTCTCTGAGGCTGCCCAGAAGATTAACAAAAGAAGCTTTCTAGCAAATAATAATTGCGTCTGATAAATACATTCTTGGTATAATCTAACTTTTCTGTCCATATTAGTCATCTTTTCATTGCAGGGTTGAAACACTTGATATAAACAACTTAAAGGAAAAAAAAATGATTGACTTTAGCTTACAGCTGCAGAGGTTTCCATCTATAATCAGCAGCATCTTGGCAGAAACGTGGCCATGAGAACTGCTCACCTCGAGGCAGGTGAAGACATGAGAGTAGGGGAAGCACCCACCAGAAACAGGCTAGGGACCAAGTATCGCCCTGAGGTCACACGCCCGCACCCACCCAGATACACCCAGAATGTGCTTTGCTGCTTTTCTAGGCACCTCTCAGGCCAACCAGGTTGATTCAAGATTAACCATCATCCCGCCCTTGAGGAGCTCATGAACAGGTGGTAAAGAAGACAGAACTGGCAAAAGACCAGGACAGGACACCATGATGAGCAGAAGTGTGATCCAAGGACACTTTGCATGCAAGGAAACAAACCAGGACTATTTCCACGTCAGCCCCAGTTCCCGATCCCCCACCTCCCCCTGGTCTCGGCCCTCTGAGCTGTGCTGGTCCCATAAGAGGAACTCGATATTGCTAGAGTTGCAAAGCATCTCCTTAAATTCCTAGTCCTTAGGGAAGACTACCTCTCCCTTCTTTTACTGGGAGCAAACCATTGTGCTGGGATAATTATGAATCATCCTTTGATCTGTCTCTGTATCTGCAAAGCATAAATAGCATCAGCTGGTGTGGTACGATGGCTCCGGTATTTCAGGTTTATATTTTGAATAACACAAGGCTTGGTTGCTAACACCGGTAAATAATTTACTCTAGTCTGAAATAAGAGCTCCAGGCAAGAAGCATGAGATCAAACGAGGGGAACGGAGGCAGGATAGCAAACACTGCTCTCCTGTGAAGAATTTTTCCGAATTCTCTGCTGGAGGAAAATGCGGGGGTAGAATGGGGATGACAACAGGTGGTGCATTCACTGAGGTCCTTCTGGCTGCTGCCCAAAGGCTTCGCTGACATCAAAGGGCACTGGGGAGATGAATGCCAATTGTGAGCGTGCAGAAGGAAACTGATAGCTGAAGGAGGCTGCTTTCGATACGTCCTGACACCTGCTTATTTCCCTCCCCAATCCCAAGCCTTTGGTTATCCAGAACCTCAGTAGCAATACCTACTTCTTAAATTTCTTTAAAAGAAATTCTAAACCCCAGGAGTTCAGTATGATAAAGCAAGTGAGTGCATCATCTGATTTCATTTATTCTATGTGTCTAGGGAAGAATTAAAAATTACCAAATGAAATTTCTTAGAGGAGGTTGTTGGATGCTTTGTTTGTAAATGACATTTGGTGAAAAAAGACAGGATCCAGAATGAAGCTGCAGTTTGATATTGGTAGGCTTAAGTCAACAGCAAAATGTCTGGAGTGAGCAAAATATCAAAAACAAAAGCCCTGACGTGTTGACACTGTTTGCCATCGGGAAGCCTTTGGCGGCCATTTCAGCACTTCCTGTTGAGCGAGTGTTGGAAGACCATTGCCGGTACGAGGCCACTGGGCGGCCATTTCAGAACCTCCTTGTTGGGAGAGCGTTGGGAGATCATTGCTGTTGAGAGGGCGTTGGGTGGTCATTGCAGTACCTCTCTGTTGGGAAGACGTTAGGTGGCCGTTGCGTCCACCTCCTTGCTGGGAAATCACTAGGCGGCCATTGTGGCACCTTCTTGTTTGTGATATAATTTTAGTTCTGGCTGGGGAGATAAAAGCTGCTGTGTGGTTGCAAAGATTGTTCTGGAGAGAAACGGCACACCTCTCTTCTGATTGTAACTTCCCTTTAAGGAGATGCTTCCTTCTGCCAGCAAATCTTTATGCCAACAGGCTCTCTTACTCCCCATTCAATTGATCATGACTCTCTGGGTCGCTAGGATGAGAAAGATTCTGAAATCAGTAGATTTCATGGATTGTGGTATCAGAATAGGCGAAGCAGCTGGCTGAGTTATTTACTATCAGGTTGGAAGTCAGATCCCTGATTCAAATTCTGGCTTTGGGAACGGGCTTTTAGAACTCAGAAAGTCACTCTCTGTGACTGTTAATTCTGATGTGTTCGATTCATTGGGTTAAGGATGCCTAGAAGATTAGCAAAGCAGACTGGTCACGGAGATGTGGCTTTGGTTCCATATTCTCTGGCTCAGTTCCCCTGTGCTCTGCTTCCAGACTGCCATGACCTGAACAGCTTTATTCCTCTGCTGTTGCTCAACGGTGTTACTTCCTGAACGCCCCTGAGTACAAACTGAAAACGCAAGTCAGTTAAACCTTTCCTCCTTTAAGTGGTGGGTGTCAGGTGTTGTGTATAATGATGGGAAAGCTGACTAATACACTCTCATCTTTTTAAAGAAATCAGCTGCCTAGTCCATTAGCAACCCGTGGGAATCACGTGAAGTAATTTATGAGCATATAGTTGGCATAAATAATCTCTCTATTCAAGTCTCCCTTCTTCCTTTCCCCCTTCTAATCGCTTCAACCAGCCAGTGAATGCCCCAGGTTAAAAACAGATAGGGATTCTTCTCTCCAGCTCATGGGGGATGAGTTTGAGACTGTTGGAAACTATGGGTTTCACATGTCAACAGCCATTACAGTGCATGCTCTCCTACTTGTTTTCGGCAGAGCCATGAGAAGACGCACACAGCACAGGTGACAGGCCTGGGAGATAGGGTGTTTGCAGGAGCAAACTGTTAGAATGACCCGTCAAGATGAGGGAAACAGAACAACACTTCGAGAAATGCTGCGTACAATGCTGAGCTAAGCAAATTACAGGTGTAATTTTTGGAATTTCTCCTGAGAGGCCAGGAGCCGGGATCTCTAATAGCTCTGTATTCCTGGAGGTAAAGCGTTTCTTGATTGAACTGAGAAATGCAATTCCCACCCATTGGACTTGAACTGGAGAAGACTAGCCAATTCCAGATGCTTTGTGGTTCTCATTTCCTCTTTATTCTGTGAACTGAGCCACTCTCCTAAGAAGTCTATATTTTTAGGTAATGGTCTATAAACAGTAAGTCAGTGAAATTCCAATAATTAGTGCTGGAGAGAACCAACCCACTGATACCACTTGCATTCTCCTTTTAATAGAATTCTTTGCTGAAGGCATCAGCATGAGGGGTGGGAAAACTAGGAGTTTTGGATATTATTTAAACCCCAGTTGGCTGCTTTACTCTCTACATTCTAAGCCTCAAATCCTTATGTGTTAAATAACACCAGATATACCTACATATTTCAGGAGTTTAGTAAAATCTGAATCATTGGTGACAGATGCTGTTGGTGCCAGAGACCATTTCCCTCTAGAAAGCTGGGGCATTGTGTATTGGTTACCAACTTGCCTGAGTCCCTTGAGACAGAACAGCCACACAAGTCACAAGAAATAGAGTCATCACAGAGAGACAGCAAGATACCACAAGATCTGAGGATTCATGGTGAGCCACAGCGCTCGGAGAAGTCATCAGAAGTGAATGCAGTTTCCTCTGTGCATGCCCCATTCACAGCACAGCTGAGGTATCCTGGAAGTCAGTCCACCCTGGACTTTGTACCTCAAAACTTCTGAAGTCAATGGGCTACAGCATTGAATGCTACCATACTTAGGAAAGAGACAGGAACCAAGGCCAGGCTCAGGATGTTGCATTTCCAGCTCACTTTGCAGTTAGTATTGAGAAAAGCGGGCGTCTAGTTTGGCCACCCTGAGAACTGCCCCTCACCCGTCACTTCCTTTTAGCTTTAGTTGTGCCTAGTGGTCACAGACAGCACCCACCTCAAGTCCTCCCTATGTTTGCTTTTTCCATTTTCTGTCTGAAGGTTGTTACTGAGATGCTGTTGGCTCACTCCTGTCACGCACAGGAGGAGTTTGCGAGTGCAGAGTTCGCACCAGTGATGTAGCCTTCAAGCAGTGGGAGATGAGACTCAGTGAATACGCACCCCAGACCCCAGCCTGCAGGGGGCACATTCTGTGGGGCCTTCCTCAAGGTTCCTCAGGAGGTCCCGGCAAGATGATCTCTGGTTGTCCACAGCAGTAGCCAGCTCCACAATGCCTCCTTTGCCGCTGTCCATTCTTCCTCTCTACCAGCTTCCCACTCTTCTCTTCCCTGCTTGTCCTACTTGCCTTTCAGATGAAGTACCAGAACCCAAGTCCTTGTCTTAGGTTGTTTTAGGTGGAGTCAAGTTGAAATCACCACCCGTGTTCAATATGCTTTCTTTTTCTAAAGGCCACTCTTTGTCTCTTATTTCCCACACACATGGAGGAAGTCCATGTCCACGAAGAGCAAAGATGGTGCTTCACCTGCTTGTCTTCTACAACCCTCTGTCCATCATCTTCCTCCCACTCCTATAGAAATGGGTTTGGTCCTATCCCAGCGCTTTTATTTTGCTTAAATTACTCTGATTTCACATCAGGACCTCCCATTTCGGTTAAGAACATCACTGTGCCTAGAAACCAGGGGGTATCATGTTCTATTCTGCAATTCATCATGCAATCTCAAACATTTCTTAATTGTACTCATATCTCTTCATATTAATCTCTGCTGGGTATTTGCTCTCTACTCAGCATCTTATGGGCTCTCTATACCTTGTCTCACTTGTATCTCCTTAGAAAGACTCCTGTTTTTAGCCCTGTCAACTGATAACAAAACTTGAGGAGCAGAGAAGTGAAGAACTTGCCCAAGGTGCAGAGAGAACTGGAACGTGGATCTTGGTCCCCATTGCAGGACTTGGCTACACTGTGTTCTTTCGGTGAACATCTTCTATGGCATCTTCTTTCTGGCTATCCCATCTCATCACCCCAAGAACCCCCTTTTTTTCTCCCTGCATCCATGCTGATGTCTGCTCTGCCCCTTCTAGTAGGCTCACAGAAATGATTTATTGGATGAATGGGGCCGTCATGTAACTGATTCACCCCGCGTGTATCATCATTTGCATTAACATGCAATTGTTCACTACTTCGTGTCACAACTAGAGACACGTGGGCTTTGGAGTTAGAGAGGATGCAGGTCAAAGCCCGTGACCACCACTCATTGGTTGCCTTCCCCTAGTGATGCATTTCCCCCTTCCAGGGCTACTTTCCTCATTTGCAAAATACGGATTGAAAATAAGTTCTACACTATGGATTTGTGGGAGCAAGGAAGTTAACTTATAGATGGAAATCACTTTCTGACACATTAAGTGTTTACTACCCGGTAGTAGCAGCAGGAATGATAATATCAGTAGTAAGAGTATTAAGAGTAGTAATAATGGCAGAAGTTGCAGTACTAGTTAACAGTAGGAAAGCCAGATGTGAACACATGCAATCTACACAATGAACATAAACTTCATTTTTGCAACCAAGGGTACTCATAGCCTTCCACAGACTACCCCCCAAAAAAGTCAAGTCGATTGCCCCCACTCTTTTCACCTTTGTTACTTATATTTTCCATATCCAATCCAGGGAACGCACTGACAATTGCATTTACAAATGCAGGTCCTGTCACTTCCCTGACTCCAAATCCATTTCATGCCTCATTCCCCTCAGGGTTAAATCCGGATTCCTTACTGTGTAATACTCTCCATGACCTGGCCCTTGCCGTGTGTGAACTGCCTCCTCTGTTCCTTGCTCCTGCTCTGCTCCAGATACCCTGACATTCGCACTGCCCTCAGAGTTCCCAGGCAGGCTCCATTTCAGGGCATTTGCATCTGTCCCTGCTGCTCAGAGATCTCTTGTCCCAGACAGCCTGTGACTTACACTCCTATTTTTTCAGATATGTGCTCAAAATTCTCACCCTCAAATGGAGTTTTTTTTTTTTTTTTGACCATAAGTGGCCATCCTCATACCATCATCTTGCCTTAGATCATACTCCTCCTTAGCTTTCGGCATGCTGGCGGCATTAGGAACCTCCCCTGCCTCCCATGTAATACCATGAAATGAAGGACTTTCCCATCAGGTTTGCTACAGTATTCTCATGGTCAGAAGAACATCCAATAGTCACGCCTACCACATTAAACGGCATCCTTTCTTGACAGGACCACCATCTCACAGGAACTCTCTCCACAGTTCCACAGACTGTGTAGAACAGTTCTTGCCTCCAGTCCTCACAGCACCATCCCAGACATAAAATGCAGCATCTTCACTGATTTCCACACCAACAAACACTAACAAAAGCACTTGGCTACGGTGTTGATAAGTTGATGGACTTTTATCGGCGGTGACAGGGTATATAGTGCAAATAGAAAATGTTTCAGTCAAAACAATACAAAAAGAATTGAAAAACAAGTTTCTGCTGTGAAAAAGATCTAGGTCATCTCACAGAAGTAGAATTTCCCCCACTCAACCCCATCTCATCCTCTTCGTAAGAGCCCCACACATCTCACTAAGGTCAGGTTCCTCTTCTATTTAATGTCTTTCACTCTTCACTTTCCTCTTTTATCCCTACCTTTCTTCCTACCCTTCTCTTTTCTCACTCAGCCATGTAGCTTTCTCTTGCATCACCTTGATTTTTCCCCTCAAAGTCCAGATATTGAGATTTTTTCAATCTCCATTTGACTCTAGAGGGACTTTTTTTTCTCCACAAAAATCACTCCCCATGGAAGGAATTCTGATGCCAACTGGAAATATAATTACGGTTCATGTATCTGCTGCACCTGTGTTAGTATCAGGTTGTCGGCCCTTTGGGAAGAAGAGCTAGATTTTATTGCACTCAACAATATTTAGGAACTACTCAATTCTGTGATCAATACTCTTTCAGCTCTAGGTACACAGAGATGAACATTCATGGTGTTTCTCCTCCAGTGGGCCACTGCCTCTGAGGATTAGCAGGCATGGAAAATGGCTGTGTCAATGTTAGAAAAGCTCTGGCCTTGACGTTTGTGTAGGGGCCAGCAAAGCGGAGAGATACGGTCATGACTTGAAGTTACTCACTTTGTGTCTTTGTCTGAAGATTAGTTTCCTTGCAGGAAAAAGAGACTAAGTCTTCTACATCCATCACTGAATTCTAGAGCTCAGTAAACATATGTTGAATTAAAGAACGAATGATGGAACAGACTTAAAATAATAAATGGTGGTGGTTGTTATGGGGAGACAGTGGCCAGCCTAGGGAGTCAGGGGCAGAGGGAAATAAGGATGTTGGTGTCTGAATTAGACTTTTTAAGTACAAAAGAGAATTAGGGAAGAGAATTCTGGATACACACACACACACACACACACACACACACAAATGTGGGAAGATCAGAAAATGCAGATCAGCCTAGAATTTGGAGAACTCTGTGGAGCTGGTAGAACTGGAGCACAAAGAAGGACAAGGGGCTCATGGAAGCACCAGGATCCAGGCTTTCCTGCGTGCTCTCACAGTGCTCAGAATGGGTATGCACAGCATGGGTAAACATTTCCTTAACACATATGAGAGACAGGCACAAGCTCTAGTCTCAAAAGATTCTGACTCAACAACTCTAGAAGAGTATTTTGAAGATAGTACAGTGACTAGCATTAAGAAGTTCTAGAAACTTGGGAGAACACATTTTTGGGCCTTTCCAGTTATTCTGGATTACAAATTCTAAGAGTGTGTAGTACTAAATCTCCTGTATGATTTCAGATGCACACTCAAATTTGAGGTTCATCCAAGGTGTGAGAATAAAAAGGGAACTACACTAAAACAATGAAGTAACTCTTTCCCACATCTTTGACAGTCTACTCAGTACAAGAATATCTCTCCAAATACGTTCTGATATTAATATCTTTTGCTTAGCACCACACTAGCAGATTTATTCCACTCCTTAGGACTACCTTGGGCCTTCTCTGAGAGATCTATGTCCACTAGGTCTTTAATGAAACATGAAATAGATAAGAGTCTAGGGAGGGAGGACTGATCACCTCTGATGTTCACAATCTCCAAGAAAGAATAAAACCAATTTCCTCTCTGCCTTAGATGCCGAATTGCAGAAAGTGACACCCCGAGAAAATAAAGGGAAGCAAATTTTGTACAAGCAACCAGAGTTGTTTCTCCCCTCGACAGTCACTCAACTTGCAGATTCTGGAAGTTTATGTCTTCCAATGAATATTCAAGATGTTTCTTTTCACCCAAATATAATTAACACCATTCAGTGTTTTTATTCAACAGACAATATACTTTACAGATAGTATTAAACAGACAATATCCAATTATAACAAACACCAGGGAATATTTCTGTTAAATAAACAAGTCGATGATAAGAAGCTTCACAAAGATTATTTCCTATTTCATTTGTTCTTGGCTCAACCACCAGCAGAGGCTTGATTCTCTATATACCAACTATTGTGCTCTTTGAAAAGGTGGCATCCCTGAACATTGATCATTTGTTGAATAATACAAGTGATGATTATAATAAAAGCATCAGTGTTTGGTTAACTTCTTTGATTGGAGAGGATATTTGAGAATATTTCTGGTAACATCAAGGATAGGGGTTTTGGTCTTTGTGTGCGTAACAAGAATGGGAAGAGAAATCATTAGAGGTGAGAAGCAATGAAGAGAGAAAAGTAGATGGCAACATATAAAATTCTGTTTTTCCACTAGGGAGAGACTAGGAAAGCTGAGTCTAAACATCCAAGGAACTTGGGACATAACAAGTCTGGTTCAAACAGGATGTTAATGATGAAGATGATATACCAATAATATCGCAGTAGCTAACAGTTGCTCTGTATGTATCGTCTACTGCTATTATGGTAAATGTGTCTGCATTTGTACTTGTACTTCTGAAGCTCTCCAAGGAAGGGCTTGGCATTGGTCTTAGTCACTTTTCTTGTCATCTACAGCACTGTCTACAATATAAGGAATGGAGGTTTATTTTAGCTCACAGTTTCAAAGGTCTCTGTCAGTCTTGCATGGTTGGCCTGCCCCAGTTTTGGAAATGGCAATGGCAGAAGCATGGTGGAATGGTCTGGCAAAGGACAGCTGCTCATGACAGGAAGCAGAGAGACCAGGTTGGAGCTGAGAGCAAGAACATAACCTCTCAGGCTGTTCACCCCTTCTGGCCAGTCTTCACCTCTTCACAGGACATGAAATAGTCAGTGGATTAATCCACTGATGATCACAGTGTCCTCGTGACCCAAACACCCTCCAAATACATGAGACTTTTGGAAAACCTTCCAGATTCAAACCATAACAGCATCACTTCCTACAAACGGAGACTTCGTGAGGCTAAGAAATGTTCTCTCCAGTGGTCACATTTCTAGTAAGAATCTGAAGCAGGATTCGAGTCCAGGGTAGCATGCTCAAGACATGTGCTCTTCGTCATTACATGGCACTGCCCCTGTCGTGAGGATCTGATATTCTGAAGGGCAGTGATGGACCTATTTTATATGTTTTTGAATGCATGTTCTGTACCAGGTACTATATTAAGCATTTAAGATGCCTTATTCTACTCAATCCTTCTACAGAGTGCACACTTCTAATATCTGTATCTTTTGGATTGCTGAAATGTTTGTAACAGCATTTTGTGGTCCTTGGAAGTGGGAGTGAGAGTGAGGAAGGACTTCTAGGTTTATCTCTGTCTGTAGGACCTCCTGGAAGACCCATAGATTTGAAACTCTGAAAAAATTAAAGGCAGTAACAAAATGATTATGTAACTTAAAAAAGCCTTCCCAAGAAAACTTTCTTTTCATATGAATTAAAAACTACTGAAGCCTTCCAGATTGTCTTGAATGAAAACGCATAGCACTTCTACTTTGGTGTTATTAACACATGAAATAATAGTAGTAATTTTGTCTCTGGGTGGGTGCAGAAAGCAATAGATCCAAGGGCCATATGCAAAATACACACACAAAATTTCTATTCATTTATTGAAAAACTATCTAGCATCTTATTTAAGTGATTCATGTCAATTAAAAAGTAGACAGCTGGATGACTGGGCTTTTAACGTAATGTCTTTTATTCAGTTGCCTATAAAAGAGATTCAACATGTAAAAATAGAGAATACATCCATCTAAGAATGGAAGTGGTTTCATTTTTATTTTAAATATTTAGCAAATAAATTTCAAACTTTATTGTGTTTGCAAATCACCCAAGAATCTGGATGAAACACTTGATTCTGACTCGGTAGCTCTAGGAATGTTGGTGTGATGCATTTGTAACAGGTTCCCAAGAAATACCAATGCTGTGAGTTCCTAGGTCACACTTTCAGTAGTCAGGATCAAGCGGGCAATGAGTCAATGTGTGTATACAGTTATTTTCTTTTCTCAGAGATTTCAATATCCTTAAAAACCATCCATCAGACCAATGTAACAAGGAATTCCAATCAAGAAAAATTCAACTCCAGAGAATTAGACCGGCTACCATGGTGAGCATCTTAAAAAAAAAAAAATAAACCCAGAAATATTTGCCAACAACCACTCAGGGATCATACTTTTCTGAAGCTACCATGTGTTGAGTGCTTATTGAATGCAAGTTCCATGCAGAGTTTGCTCTGCAGTACCCAGTCATGCTGGGGTTTAAATTCAGGCAAACTGGATGCCTAAAACTGAAGAAGGAAAGAGACCACCCGTGGGTGCCATTTATTAAGCTCTTACTCTGTGCCAGTCACTTTGCAGGTATTCTTTCATTTAATCTTCACAATGAAAAGAGGGATATGTTATAATTGTTCCCATGTTTTCACAATAGGAGGCCACGATCCAGAGAAGTCAAGATCAAAGTAAGATTTTGAAACAAAAGCCTGGGAACTCACCACCTAGAATTTGTTGAGTTGTACATCATTTGGAATGAAAACTCTACCTTCAGTCCAAAAACAAGGTGAATAGCAAGCAAAACGGGCAAGAAAAATGGAGATGTCTCTCAACACTCATGTACATGTGCTTGTACACCCTCTCTCACCTAAGCAGATCTCCCACCCTAGAACGTGGCTAAGAACATGGATCTGCCCCACTTAGCCCCATTGGCTTCCCACAATCTTCCAGCCCACTAATCCCCTTGCTGCAATCCAAATCCTCAGTACCAGTATTTGCTATCGTCTATAATTCAGAAACACTTTCTCCTCCTCAAGGAAAAAAAAAAAAACAAAAACACTCAGGAGCAATTCCCTGCTGTGCTCCAAGTGACTAATTTACCGAAGTCAATCAACCAGCCCTTCCAACAGGGCTGAGTTCACCTCAAAGGCATTTATAATCAACCACATCAAGCAGGCAGCGCTGGTAGATGGACTCACAAGGATGATTTTACAACCAGACTTTTCCACCCTTTGGAAAGCTAGAAGTGTCTTCTGAGGCAGTAAGGTGGAGGAAACGGAGATAAGCAAGGAAATTTGGTAGCACAGATGGTCCTGTATCCAAACAGGTGCAACAGACCAGCCTCGTGCATTTCTGAAATCACACATATACAGTTTCACCATTACGTCCAGGAACGTGCTAATTGTTAGGGACAGGACTTTTAATTAACAAGAGATAGGTTAATGGAAACTCAGAACTTGATTGGATTACATGGGTTTTAAAACTTGGTTGTGGGAGGGAATTGTTGTAGGAATGTAGAGAAAAGAATGTAGAAAATGTCGCGTGGGCTTGTTTTTACATTGAGAGAAGACCTCAAAAGACACATACAGCTGGTGGGGAAAAAGATGGGTTGTTTTGATCAGGAGTGAATTCTCTTGTCAATTCCTGTCCTGGGTATCAGAGGAATGTTTGAGTAACTAATAAATACACAAAGTGCATTTGAATAGAACAATGGCCTCCAACATGAGACATGGGTAAGCAACAAAAACCAAACCTCTCGTACACAAAAAAGACCATAATAAGACCCCATATTAGACTGAAATAAGACTTATTTTCCCTTAGAAATTAAGAAGGAAATTACATTTAACTAATACTCAATATTTGATTGACAGGAGATAAGTCTGTAATGTACAAATGATGGTGAACTTATTTTCTCGTAGAGATGAAACTCCTTAGCCAGTAAGACTGTGTGTTTGTGTGTGTGTGTGTGCGTGTGTGTGTGTGTGCGTGTGTGTGTGTGTGTGTTTAGAAATATTATCAGTGTTGTGTTGGTAGAAAGAAGATGCATTAGAAAGAATGAGTGTTATATATTGCTATAATGGAACATTAGACAGCTATCACAATGAAATAGCTGGAAAAAATGTCATATGGAGAAAAGCAAGCTATGGTCAGTGTGATCTCATTTGTGTATCATTTCAAAACATACAAACGAATGCTCTGTTCTATTCATTTTCATTTTTACATAACATCGAATAAGAGAAGTACTGAATAATTTCAGAGTGGTGATCAACACCTGGGGGAGATGCAAGGATACAATTAAAGGGAAGGCTATTGTCTTATTTACTGATATGTTGCTAGGATAATACTAGACACCCACAGTTTAAGAGGAGTAAAGATTTATTTAGCTGGCAGTTTCAGAAGGTCTCACGTAGTCCATTCATAGGCAGCCAGCAACAGTGGAAGCACATGGCAGAGGCTGGAGAGCTACTCACAGCATTACAGACAGAAAACAAGTGAAGTAAGAGTGAGCCAATGTCTGGAGACTCCAGGAGGCTAGTGCCTTCCTAGGAAGAAGCTGCAACAATGTTTCTTCTTCCTCCTTTACTCTGTTCAAGCTGCCAGTTGCCCCCCACTCTCACCCCATCATGGCATGGTCCCAAGTGTGGGTGTCCCTCCCTTACTTCTTGGCCCACAAGTCAATAACAAACACCTGAAAGCTCTTCCCTAGGCACACCCCTCTCCCCCCAAATTTCACCAAGTTGACACAGTCTCTCTAGGTCAGACCGCACGCATCCACCCCCTCCAGCCAGGCCCTACCTCCCAGTGACACACAGTTCCACAGTTATCCCACTACATCCAAATATGTAAAACTTTTGGGGGACACTCTAGATCCAAACCATAGCACCCATAAAGAAGGTTTGAACAAAGCGTTGCTATTTTCTTATTCTGGAGGAGAGCAGTGTGGCAACTTGCAGTTTACTAAATGCATCTATGCTTTCCTTTATGTTCACATCATTTCAAGATAATCAAAGAGATGCAATATAGTACATTCGTGGGTTGAGAAGTCACAGTATAGACAGCTGCAGAAAGTTTGCTTTCTTGAAATCAGAGAAGTAAGGTG
Source organism: Ctenodactylus gundi (assembly GCA_004027205.1). Classification (NCBI taxonomy): domain Eukaryota; kingdom Metazoa; phylum Chordata; class Mammalia; order Rodentia; family Ctenodactylidae; genus Ctenodactylus; species Ctenodactylus gundi. Next base: position 82,740 of record PVKB01005084.1, on the reverse strand, counting down.
AGCTCCAAAGGCATTGTTCAGCCAAGAAAAGCAAAGGGTGCTGCCAAGACTAGCCTGCTGTGGGGTCTTCCCAGTAGCCCAGAGGCAGCCCCCCACCTCATGTTAACCGTGTCATAATGAGCCACATGCTCATGAAAATCCAGTAATCATGAGTGCTATGGTTTAGATGTGGAGTGTCCCCAAAAGTCTCAAGTACCTGCAGATACTGTGTACTGTTGGGTGATGGGGCCTGGCCTCAAGAGGTTGATGGTTGGGGTTTCATTTGGAGGGGTGTGTGCTGGTTCTGCTCTTCCTCTCAGACATGGCTCAGATCTGCCATGCTGTGAGGAACTCTGTCTCTGGCCCCACCATGTGACTCCATTTCTAACCCCCCCCCCCCACCCCCAAATGAATGGACTGAGACCTTCTGAAACTGTGAGCTAACATAAATCTTTCCTCCCTAAAGTTGTGGGTGTTGGGTACTGAGTCACAGAGATGAAAAAGTAATTAAAACAATGAACAACGTGGCCCATGATCCCATGGGTACAAGTTGGAGGATTTGTGTGAGTTTGAGGCTAAAATGAAGGGCATTCGAGCCCACAGGGCAGCTAGGCCAGCTGTAGGATTCAGCTGCAGACTTCAACGCCTTGGATGTTTGAGGGTATCTCAGTTCTTTACAGGTCAACTGCATCAGCATCGCTGAGACAGAGATCAGCATTGGCATCTAATTGAAAGCTCCCCAGCTTGTGGCATTATGCATCCTGGGCTGATAATTGTGCACTATCACTAGCTCTGCACTCAGAAATTTTTGTCTATCTTTTCTCCCAGCCTGGTAACACCAATTAAACTTGTGTTTGCCAGTACACCTTGTCTTACCTTCCCTGCTGGTTGCCTTTTTGTTCAGACACAAACATCAGTAGGAAATGGGAAATGAAATGAAAGGCCTTTCACGGAGTCAGAGAATAGGGTAGATTTGTTTTCAAAATTAGTAACAAAGTTCCTAAAATGCTTTGACCTAAAGACACACAGGTAATTAGGGTAGATCTCATTTTCATATGCTCATTTTCTGACACCATCTTGAAAACAACATTAAAGAAAGTTCTATTAATAAGGGTTTATTTTCTTCCACTGATCCTGTTAACCTGAACTGGCTTGAGAAGAGGTTGCTGAGTGGACCTTCCTTTGAGCATAAAACAATTTATAATTATCCCAAATATATGGAAATTGCAGCTTCCTAAGCACATGAAGGGTCATAAAAGCATCTTTTTCACTTAACTATTTTGAATGCTCCCACAACCAAGCTGTTTTCAACAAAAATTTATTTTACTTCAGAGAGAGAGAGTGTGTGTTTGGTTAGCAATGCAGAGCTCTAATTGACCCTCTGTTTGAATTTGCATGCATTAAAATTACTGGAAGCTGAATTAATATGGCTCTGAAGGACCCTTTAGTCTGAGAGAAAGCCTGGGCTTGGAAGGGCTCAATAATAATAATAAAATAACAATAGAAAACACTTGTTAATACTTGCTGGGCACTCTTAATGATAAGGCTGGCAGATTTAACAAATAAAAATACAGGGCACTCAGATGAATTCAAATTTCAGATAAATATTTTTTTGAAAATAAGTGTGCTCTTGTATCTCTCTTTGCTGATCCTGTCAACTGTAATCATTATCCTCATTTGATTCTTACAATTCTGCAAGCTAGATGCTATTATCCTTTGCATACGTGATGGTTAATGGGTTTGCCGACTAGACCGGATTGAGAAGTGACTGGAAAATTAGTAAAGCATGTTTCTAAGTGTATCTGTGAGAGTGTTTCCAGAGATAATTGAAAATGTGGTACAACAAACTAAGGGGAGAGAACTGCCCTAAATGTAGGCAGCCCATCCTCTAGGGGGAGGGTTGGATGGAAGAAACACGGAAGGAGGAGACACACCTGCTGCACCTGCTCTCTCCCCCTACTTCCTGGCTGCCACGGGGGCAGCGGCTTTCCTTTGCCACACCCTGCCACGATGAGTTGCTTGCTGCCTCACTCTGGGCTTAAAGACATACAGCCAGCTGGCCATGGATGGAGACCTCTGAAGCCATGAGCCACCCCCCCCCCCACCCCGCAATCTTCTCTCTGTCAAATTGCTATTGTCAGGTGGGTTTTGATGATGACCGGAAGCTAATGAACACATAATGATCCAGATGGGGAAAGGGAGGCAGTATCAGGTAGCAAGCTCAAAGTGACACAGCCACTGTGTGGCAGGATTGGGGTTTGAACCAAGGAAGTCTGTCTCCAGCGGTTGTGCATTTAACCACAATAATATCCTGTCAATATTTATATATTAGATGAAAGCCATTCAACCACTGCTCAGTCGTTAAATATATATTCTGTATCTATTAGGATCAAGCACTGGGAATAGTTTTAGATATAACTGAAAGCTGAGGACAGATTTGGACAAGTCATTTTCCTCTCTGCTCTCTGTTCTCATGTATATAATGAACGGTGAAAGCTAGACAGTCAGTTCTCGGCTAGGTTGGAGAGCTGGGGGACTCAATAACATCCAGAGACTTCTCTCATCTCCATGATTCTGAAAAGTAGATTCAAGGGTGCATCCTCGGCTTCCACTGAAGCTGATAAAACACAAGAGTCTCTGGGTGTCGTGACTACCAACCCCAGCTGCACGTTAGACTTACTTGTGGCAGCTGTGATTTGCTGGGTATGGAGTGGATCTAGTCACTGAGAGATTCCACCTGGGGAGCCCAAGTTGAGCATCAGAACTAGCCACTTGATTTGATGGCAAGTGAAAATACATAGTTGGCACGTTCCTGATGAGGTAAGGATGAAAGAGTGAGATGGTGATGTTTCCTCAGGATACAGGGCCTGCCCCTGAAATTTTTTATATCCATTCTGCTGATAGTTGCACATGAAGTTACTGTGAGCTCGGCAGAGAAATATACAGAATGAAAGGTCATACAGACACGTGACTGGCAAGCAAATGGCACTCAGAAAAAAAAAAGTGTGTTTTCATCCTTAGCCAGAAGTCCCCACTTCTTCACTCTACCCACCGCCCTCTCAGGCCATGAAGACCAGAATTCCAATTTTTCTTCTCGAATCCTTCTGCAGTTGCAGCGGCGTGGGCAACACGATGCTGCATAAGTCTCTTCTTTGCTTCGCTGCAAAGCTTGTCCCTCGACAGCTCTAATAGAAACACAGAACTGAGATCATGACCCTAGTGGAGCTACTGCGTAACCCAAGTGTGGTCTGGTACTTTCTCAAAGCTGAAGGGTTTGTCTGTCTTTAGGGCAGAGAGCTGGGGGAGAGAGGGGCAAGGTGGGGTGGGTATAGTAGTGCTGTCCCCCTTTGTGGGGTCTGGGGTATTGCATCACACTGCCAGTCTGTGAAGATCTCCAAATTATCACAAACTGGACATGACACTCAAACACAGAATAACTCAATGTATTTCATTTATTTAATACTCATCTGGGCACTGGCTAAGATCATGGGGAAAACAAACGGACAGGGACAGACAAGGTCCGTGTCTCCAAGGGGCTTCTAGTCACTCACTTCATGTAAGCCCAGATAATAGAGCTTTTTCCTACTGAATGTAGTGCAGGCCCAGAACCTTAGATCTACTTGCAATTAGAAATCAGCTCCCCACACTCATTATAAACTCACTCTTAAGCCCTGATGATTCAATTTGAGCTCACTTTAAATAACTTTCCCACTTAGAAGAATCTTGTCTTTCTCTCTCTCTCTCTCTCTCTCTCTCTCTCTCTCTCTCTCTCTCTCACTCTCTCCTTTTAATTAAATTGTTAGATTAGAAAGGACAGCGTTAGGGGACACACCTTTTCTTAGCAGAGCTCACAGTTTCCTATGCTCTGGGGAAAGTTATAAACAAAGAATGGATTAGTCCATTTTTCTATTGTTATAACTTAATACCAGAGACCAGGTGACATCATATAGAAAATAGGTTTACTTAGTTCACAGTTCTAGAGGTTTACTAGCATGGCACTGGCAGCAACATGGCTCTGGTGAGAACCTCACAGAGGATGGGCCTCTCAATGGCAGGAACACGTATGAGCAGGAGCACCAGCATTTACTAAGAGGGCCTCTTTCCTAACAGTTATTCTTGCAAGAACTAACTCAAGAGTCCCCCAAAGTCTAACTTAGTCACTTTTGAGAGGAGGACCTCCCTGCCTAGAACTCGCTCCTTAAAGGTCCCTCCACCTCTCAGCATCGTCATAATGGAAATCCAGCTTCCAACACGTGAAACCTTGAGGGGCACATTTAAACCCTTTTTAAGCCACAGCAAATTGCAACCCGTCCTAAGTCAAAAGGACATGGTGCATGTCTCCAAGCCAGTCGCTTTGGATCTCAGCATGCACTGACACTACCTAAGCTAGTAACTGTGACTAATATGTGGGGCACTGTTTTCATACTACAGTGTCCATGCGTTACTTCATGTATTCTCACTGCAAGTAGCCTCAAGTTGGCACTGAAAATGACAGAACCGAAGATTCATTGGTTAGCAGTCTTACTCCAGAGCTATGCTCCTTAATTTTATTTTCTGATGTTATGTCTCTAAGGAGACTTTGCAAACAATTTTTCTAAATTGTTTCCCCATCTAAAATTTTTAATTTCAGATACATGTTATATGTTTCTCAAATACTATGTTCTATGTGTATGTTATTATTATTGACTAATACATATAACATAAATATGAATATGTGCATATGTATATAACATTCCCTCGTTGTCCCTGGTTCCTCCTTTCACTCTTTACTTCTTGGTTTCCATGCAGGCAATTGCTTTCCTCCACTGGAAGCCTTTCAACTATGTCCCTTCAGTCACGGAGCCAGCCAATTATGGACCAAATCTTCTAAAATTTGAGCCAAAAAGAAACCTATCCTCCTTTAAATTCTAGGCACCAGGTATTTTGTTTTCGCAATGAAAAAGTGACTAAACCAGAGTCCATTATCCATTTTGAGGATGTGATGTTAGTGCCAAGTCTTGGAGCGTGAGGGGAGTTTCCATAATGGATTTCTTAAGCAAGTGAGGGCTGCCTCTTCTGAGAGGAAAGTGGCCAAAAGATTCCACCTGCTGTTTTATTTCTTAGTAATCATTAAGCCTAATATCCTTGCTGTCTCTTCTGTGGACATGTTGAAGTCATCCACTAACCGAATAGTCCAGATACCTCAAGATTGATCATTAGCAAAAGAGGCACCCTTCACTCCTCAGACTCCCCTGAGTAAGATGCAGAAACAACGGGTATACCCCGTAGGACAGGAAAGGACTCTCTCAGCGACTTGTGGTTTCAACATCTCCCTCTACTGGAGACAGGAATGGATATGCGCCCTCTGATCACTGCCTACACAGGAAAAGCCAGCAAAACTTTCAAGCCAACAGGAACTTTTGACAAAGACCCCTAAACAAGTAGAACAATTATTCAACCACAAGAAACTCTCAACACAGGACTTTCTAGGAACTGCAAAATTGTATTTTCTCATTAGAGGGTGCCAAGGTTTTATTTTTGCTAGGAAGGGGTGTCAAGGCCTCGTGAAGCCTTTTCGAAAGCTGAATGTATAAATTCCGTCTTCTCTCTGCAAGAGGGAAGCAGTGTTCCGTGGCAATGCTTTTCCATGAGAACAAGGGGTAGATTATAAAATACTCGGTTGATGCAGAAATACACACAGGGGAGTGAGAAGAAGTCCTGTTCCACTCTCCAGAGCAGTTCTGCGAACAACTTTAGAAAGCACCTGAGAACATAGCCTCCCTAGGCTTATTTCTGGACATGACTAGATGTGTATAAAAATTCATTCATTAATAAAATAATTATTGAGTGGTTTCTGTGTGCCAGGCATAGTTACAGTCACTAGATCAATAAACAAAGTCTCAGTCTTCGGGAAACTCACCAGGGAAGGGCCATGATATTTTGTGAACTTCTATTGTACCGTGGCTAAGCACATGGGTTTTAAATCCAGGACATAACACTTACCGGCTCAATGATCTTTGGATGAATTATTCAATTATTTAAGCCTCTGTTTTCCCATCTGGAAATGGGTTTTAGTTTTTTAATTTAAGGATTATTTTTTCATGGTAATAATTTAATCTAGGACCTTGTGTATGCTAATCACATACTCTATAATTGACCTGCACTTCCAACCAACCACAGGATTGTTCTGAAGATATAAATTCATGCTGAATGAAGCACTGTTCCCCAGGAAGCTTGGCACATTCTAGGTTCTCGGTACATGGTTACTGTTACTATAATGAGTATTATTTAGTGATAGATATATTGTTTTACCTGCACAAATACCTCATGAGACATATAACACTGTCTTATTTAATGAAGGCTCTCAGAGGAATAAGGTCACACAGCTTATAAGTAACAGGATGAAATTTCAAAACCAGATGCTTTTCTATTGTGTCAAGATGCTCAGTATTAAAAAGCAGAAGTTGCTTTTCTCAAATGCACTGGGTTACTAGCATGCTTGTCTGGCCCTGAGGAAAGCGCCCGGTCTGGTAACAGGGAACAGTTCTTATCCTAATTGACATGAGTTGTTCTCAAGATTGAAAGAGGGATAACAACGGCTGGAAGACAGAGATTTCTGCTGCACCCACTTGGGTATATTCTGGGATGAAGTCTTCCCTTTCTCTAAACAAACAGCAAAGAATAAACAAGGGTTCTTACTTGGCTCTTACCAAGCTTTAAAGGGAGACCTGCCATGTCCTAGTCTGATGCCACATTTGTCATTATTATCTCTGAGCCCCAGGTCCCTCATCCATACAGTGAGATAGATGATAGTTTCAGGCCATGAAGCCTTTGTGTGAAAAAAAAATGGATTGCATGAACATGGTGATTGGCATGTAGGAAACATAGAATGAGATCTCATGGTAAGTTCATACAGGCACAGACTACGTTCATGGAAACAAGGAGTGAGATCACACTTAGGATGTCAGCATTAACACCCGGGCAAGGAAGAGGTTGGAGGACACATGCTTGGCAACATCACCTGTGGGAGAAAGATGAACAGCGATGGGGAGTGTGGTACGGATCCAATGAAGTTGTTGGCCAATCAATCTTAAGTGAACAGACTGACCAACAGCAGGCCAAAGTAGCCACACTTGTCACTCCCTACTGCACTCAATCACAGGATGCCCTCGGAGGGATTGACCACTGGCTAAGGTCTCTCTGTACATGACTACTAAGAGCTGTAGGCTGTCTGCTGACCTCACTCCAACAGCTGTCCAGCAAGTCTTGCTTTTAAGCAGCTCCAGTGAAATTACAATAAACATCATGATAATTGTCTTAGTTGCTGTGATAGAAATGTCATGATGACGCCAATTCTTGAGGGAGGTGGGGAAAGGCCCCGGTTTCCCAGCTCCCACCTGATACAGGAAGTGTTACTAGAATGATACACCAAGAATCATTCTCACAGCCCCAGGTCCAATCCCATATCTGAAGGATGCTTCCCAGAGTAGCTACTGTGGTGGGACCAAGTCACTTCTACAGGGCTCAGGCGTGTGGGCAGTGAGCAGATAGATCAGACCAAACGTAAGACGAGCAGTAGGGAAGGGCACCGTGCCAAGAGAGCAGGCTGTGCCTGCACTGCTCAGCCACCTGCCTTGTGCTTCGCGGGTGTAATGACAATGGTGCAGCCCATGGGTTGAATAGGTTTGTAGGTACCAGACCAGGGCAAGCTGCCTATAACTCAATCTTTTGCCATCCAACATCTTGGAAGATGGTGGCTGAAGTCCTTCCCCAACCTCTGACACATCCAAAGACACACCCATCAAGTACATCTAGACACAAAACACCCTCTAACTGGATACAGTCACTCACATACCCTTACACAAAGACAGAGAAACACACAAATGCACACCAATGGTCAGAGACACAGTTATTTATTAAATGCTACCATCTGCTAAGGACTGGAGACACAGCAGCTAACATAACTGGTAAGAGGTTGGCCCTTGGGGCGTTCATTGGGATACAGTAGAAAGAGGGATAAAATGATGAATAGATATGATAAGTTGATGGAGATATGATGGGATACAGTAGAAAGAGGGATAAAATGATGAATAGATATGATAGTTGATGATAGTGAAAACGACAAAAAAATAGAGGATGAGGAGGGACAGGGGTTATAATCGGAGACAGCATTTATTGGGCTTTTGCCGTTAATATGTGCCAAGCACTGTGCTAACATCTTTCATGTACAATATTATTTAACACTCAGATCCTGGTGGTACAGGCACTAAAAACACCCCCGAGAAAGAGTTGACAACGGGAGAGATTATGTGCCATCTCTGGGCCACAGGAGATGTCATTGTCAAGAGTTAAGATGTAAGCTAAGGCAGCCTGCCTCTAGGGCCTGTGTTCCTCGGCCTTACACATGAAGACGTGTGGTAACACAGAGATGTCCCCAATAAAAATGAAGAGTCGCAGCTTCATCCAGAAATGTTGGTACACAGATACACACAAGCACGCAAGCAGACACAAATGCTGTGACACAGATAAGCCTAAACATAGACACACACACACAGGCAGACCTGTATACTCACGCGCTCCCCCATGCTCCACAAAGCAGGTGATGAACAGGGCTACCTCCTCAGCTGCCTCCCCTCCTACCATCCTGCTGAGTCCACGTGGGTGTGGCACCATGCAGGCTGCGGCCCGTGGCCCGCTCACACTTGGAATTCATGACAAATGCCTTCCTCCCTGAGACACACAGGACAGCTAGTCCAAACTCATTCTCGTGACTGATGGTAAAAATAACCCAGCTGGACAGGGGCAGCCGCCTTGGACGAGAAGAGGAGGAGAAAGGGGGCTGAAAAAGAGACAGCAGACCCTCCCACGGAGTAGATATCAGTTTACAAATGAGATAACGGTGGAAGAGTGGAGATGGGGCATCTGCTACTTAATAATGTGCCTCTATGAGCTTTTCAACTTTCCCAATGAGTGTGTCAACTGTCTTTCAGTGTCCTACCCTCTCAAAACTGCCCAGATAGAGCATCCTCTATTCCCGGCTTACCAAGGACCGTCGATGTCAGAGTTGGCAGTTACCCATTTGGGTCAACCCACCCCACCCATTTTACAGATGCCCAAACTGAGGCACAAAGACAAGAAGCATATTTATCTAAGATGAACAGGACTGATGAGAGAGAGCCAGAGTAGGATTTCAGTTGCCATACTCCCAGCCTAAGGTTATAAAGTGGAATTATCTCCCTAAGAGAGCAATGTCTAAATGTCCCATAACAAGTGGAATCTTATAACATGATTGGGAGAGGGACAAGGACAAATCACTCTGATATGCTATTAGTTTTAACATAATTTGCATATAAAATATATTTAATTTTTTGTATGCAGACACATCTCATATATGAATCTCATCCACTGTGCACCAAAACCTTAAAATGTATATTTTTTTGCCCCTGCCCCCCAAAATGTGTAATTATTAACCCCATTACAAAGATGAACAGACTGAGGTCTGGGAAGGTTGCATATCTATCTGGGGAAACAGCTTGCGTCGGTAGCATCAGAGTTTGTACTCAGTATTGTCCCTGGGTGTGTCTGTCCACTGACCTGTACTTTTTCTTCCATAGATTAATGATTTAAAAAAAAAAACACCAGTGAGGTTCTTATCTGGTTAACATCTGACTCTGCCAATTTCCAGTTCTGTGAATTTATAAATATTGCAATAAATCTGAGTCTTAGTTTTATGTAAAATTGGAAATAATTCCACATTTCTAAATTTTAGATCTATTGTTTTTTAGATTTTAAAATCTTCCTCAAATTGGAGCATAACATAAAATTGATGTAGACACTTAAAACGTCAGTTTTTCTCTTTAGTAATTTCTAAATTGATATTGCATCTTAGAATCTAAGGCATTTTAGAATAAAGAAGACACAGTCATAAGCCCTCACCTCAGGTGGGTGACTGGTTAGTTTTAAAGTTTCATTGCGTTTAACTCTTGGTTGGCTATAGACAGATTCTACTTATTCCCTGATGTGCTAAGTAGTGGTGAAGGTTTGTTATACAGCTGGCATTGCACCAGGCAGAAAGATCTAATAAGAAATACAACAAACCACATTACTGCCTTTGTGAAGATTTCAGTGCAATGGAAGCGATAGGCTTTTTATTTTTAAATGATTTTTAAAGTAAAGCTTTCGAGTCAGATGGAATGTCCACTGGGGGCACCAGAGAGAACAGCAAGGAAAGACTTCCAAACCACAACTCTTTCTCAACATTTGGAAAATACTTAGTAAAAACAAAAATTATCAAAACGGGCTTTTTCAGATCTCTGAGAATTAATCATATCATTAAAAATATCTAAGAAGTTCTACTCAAGAAAAATTGGTCACTGTCATTAAGAACAGAAAGAATGTATGGAAATATTGTCCTGTTCCGTGCTCCTCCTTGACTCTGTGGTAGCCTTGGTAACCAGCAGGTTGCAGAAGCGGTGCAACCCAGAAACCTGCAGTCATCAGAAGGCACATAACAGGCTCAGAGTTTTTCATAAGCACAATGCCCAGATAATTGTCGCTATTGATCTGCTGGACAGTTCCCTAGAAACACTGGCTCACAGGGCTTGTGTTTATTAGATCTGACTCACAGCATAGAGTAACTTTGCCCCGGGGGCATCGGTCAAAAACGTCACAGGGTAGCTGTTGGACATAGCAGCTGCCTAAGGCAGCAATAAAAACATTAGCAAATGAAAGAATGAAAAGTCTTAAAAGGAAAAGGAGATGAATGGGACAGCCTTACACAGTTTTGAAAATCCCTGATGCATTCCTGAAAATCTGGACGTCCACACATGTATACAAGATGGTGCACACGTCCAGAGATATGCACATTGTCAGGGGAGAACTGAAGAGTCCCTGAGCTTCCACAGCTGTCTGGTCTTGAGCTGTTGCACAAGCAGGGAGGACTAAGGCAGAGATAGAAAAAGAGAGAAGACCCAAGAACCTAAACCCAACCATGAAAGTGAGAACGTTGCCAATGATATTACAGGGAAAAAAAGTTACAAGAAACAGTATAAGTAATTATATGCCAACAAATTAGAAAACATAGATGAAATACGTAAGTCCATAGAAAGACCCAAATTGCTGACACTGACTCAAAAAGGAATCTAATTTAAAATAAAATAAAACACACAAAACAAGTCAAAGACCCATAGGTTTCACTGGTGAATTCTACCAAACAATTAACAACTAAATACTAGCAGTCCTTCACAAAGCATTCAAAGGATACATTTCAACTCATTCTATTAGGTCAGTATGACTCTGTTACCAAAAATCACACAAAGTTTTAATAAGAAGTATAAACTATAAGATAAAATCCCCTGTGAATACAGATGCAAAAACTTCAGCAAAATACAGAAAGTCATAACCAGCAAAACATAAAAAGAAATTTATACAAGGACCAAATGAGATTTATTCTCAGAAAATAAAGATGGTTGAATATATGGAAATATTGATTTTCATATTAATAGAATTAAAGACATAAGCCACATGATTATTTCAACAGATGCAGAAAAAGCATTAGAGAAACCAAACACTCTTTCATAAAAGGAAAAAAAAAAACCACTCAATAATGAGCTGGGAATACATGGGACCAACTTTAGCTTGATAAAAGACATCTGTGAAGAAGCCACAACTGACATCACCCTTCCTGCTGAGAGACTGGATACCTCCTCCTTGACATCAAGGTCAAGGCCATTTCTATTCGTAATTGTACCAGAGTTTTTACCTATAACAATAAGGGTGAACATGATGGAAAAGGAAAGATAGAAGAAAAAATGGTAGCATCCAGATTAAAAGGAATAGAACTGGCATCCAGATACCTGCTCACAGGTGACATGACCTTGTACACAAAGATCCTAAGTAAGAATGTTTACTTTTATTTTTTCTCATAATTTCTACTTTATTAGCTTAGGTTTGCAATGCATATAATTTTTAAAAACTGCTAAACCTGATAGATCATTTCAGCAAGGTAACAAGATACACAATAAATATGCAAAGAGTCCATCCTATTCCTATGCATAACAATATTAAACAATCTTAAAAGGAAGCTGAAAAAAATTCCATTGACAAAGAGTGAAATTTTACAAAAAATTTAACAAACAAAATACATGTGTATATTGGAAAACTACACAATACTTTTGTAAATAACTATAAAAAGCTAACTAAATGCAAAAATACATTACGAATAAGAAGACTTGGTGTTACTAAGAATACTCCCTAAAATGATTTAAAGATATAACTGAATCCTCTCAAGATTTTAACTCTGATTTTTGCAGCATTCTACACGGTGATTGTCAAAGTCATATGAAAATGCAAGGGGCCTAGGAAGTCAAAACAATCTTTAAAAGTCAAAACAATCTTTTTTTAAAAAAATAGAAAAGGACAGTCAGGGAACTTAGATTTCCTACTTCCAAAAGTTCTAGAGACCGAGAACAGGTAACCAGGCTGATGAAAAACGTTTATCCAAAAGATTGATGACCCACGTGCTGAGAATAAGTAAAGGAGGGCAAGTACCACACAGTGATTTCTCAGAATGCTCAGAAGGGCCTGCATCGCATGGGTTGACATGCTACTGGCCTACGCAAGGTGCATATCAATGGACACAGGTAATTCACCCTCCATTAGGTAGAGGCTGTGCACATTTTGATAAAGAACACAGCACGCTAACGTGATTCAGAGACGAAGTCATGGCGTAAGGTAGGGTCTGGTCACCACCATGAAGCATTTCTTTGTTCTCTCCTCCCTGCGAGGTGATGAGAACAAAATGCTTGAAATGTAGGTGAATGGTGGGCATGTGACAATGCCATGAGAAACAGTTGGTGAGTTATTAGCACCTGGGTAGCATACTCCTGAGTATCTGGTCATTCTAAGTACTCAGTCTGCTGCCTAAAAGGAACTGCCCATGTCATTCTTTGCTGGAAAGGTGGTCAGCAGTGCGTCACTGCTGAGAGGCCTGCAGGCTGCTAATGCTGTCCACAGTGGAACAAGAGATTCTCATGTTGCGAGCGTCCGCCCAAAATATGGGGGCTTCTCTTGTCCACCACTGGTGTTTATGCCCCAGCTGGGTGGTGAGATGTTGCAATCCTGTCCTGTCCCTTGCCTCCTGGAAAGAGAGATGTGGGATGAAATCACTTTTCGGATTTTACTTTCCCTTTAGGTACCTGCCTTCTTGGTGTAAAGATACCGTCATTTGCAGAATAAGAGATAACTCTTCTACAAACAGAAACTTAGGTTAGAATCAGCCTGAAGCAAATCAACCTGTTTGTTCACAGACACAGTCTTGCCTCCAGTTTTCTGAAAACTTTCATCCCTCTTGGACGCTATGCAAAAGGAGCATGTGCTTATAGAAAGAAGGACAGGGATGGCCTCAGGAACACCAGGGAGGTGGGCGGGCTGACTTGGGATTCCACACCTGGTTCTAGATACGCAGGTTTCCAAGGAGCAGGCAGTCACAGAAGTGTGTTGGCATCGTCCTCACACATTCTGAGGGCACTGCCTGAGAACGAGGCAGGCTCCAAGAAGGGGCAGAAAGAGGTGTTAAAGTGAAGCCTCCTTTTGAAAGGGCACATCTTCTGCGCCTGTGGCAACAAGGAACCATTTCTAAGATCATTTCAGATAATGAAGTACATCCAAGATGTTTAACTATGTTCATCTTTAAGAATATGCTAACTTAAGTTGCAACGAGACCAAATTATTTATTTACCAATACGACAAATGCAAATACAAATGATTGATGACCATCATGCTTAGAAGAAGAAAGTAAGTGCAAATATTTTCTAGAAGCCAGTGTGGGTCAGTGTGAGGAAACGGATACTCTCATTAACAGAGGTAACAGGTGAATCTGTTCATCTACTTTGAAATATGTGTCGATGTGAGGCACTTCCTTTAGTCCATGTAATCAATTCTTTGGGCATATGTCCTATAGATACATAACTGTTTCTCAGTCATAGACTAATTAAGTGAATGGGACCTACCTAGGTCATAGGATAACTTGTTGTGTAAGTACACAGCTGGCAGAGAAAGACTTTCAACACTTGTGCTGAGCATTTAATGCAAATAGAAAGTGATTCCCTCAGATAGGGGTTTTCCTGCTTCAGCAGAACAGGTGTTTGGGGCTTGATAGGTTTTTGCTGTGGTAGGCCGTCGTGTGCCTTGCAGGATGTTTAGCAGAATCTGTGTTCTCTAACTCACTTGATGGCAACAGTGACAGCCCCTGCTTCTGAGTAGTCAAGATCGTAAGCAATTTCCAATGTTGTCAAATAGTATTTGTGGGGAGGAGTGTATTCCTGGTTGTAGCACCATCTTGGATTATGGAGTTTACGCACCATGGGTGCTGGTGTCTGCGCAGGTCATTTCTGGAGTAACCATCAGAATCAATAGCGTAGCTGCTGCCACACAGAGGAGCTGGGAGAGGGAGAGAGGCTCAGGCGTCATCATAAGTGTTCTGCATGGTTTGAGTTTTTATGTGTGTGTATTTTAAAGCCCTTTTAGTAGCCTGTGTTGGTATACATAGCGATGGCATTCATGGTAGGAAAGGGGAACGCATACGCAGTGCTTCTCAATCACTGTTGCTTCTAGTTCCCTCCCTGCCTTTCAGTTTCCCGCCGTCCCCAGAAACTTTTCCCATCTCCACCGAGTCAACCTCTCTGTTTCCTCTCATCTCTCTTTTGTTTTGCTCTTTACGTTGTTTCTTTTTTGGGGGGTTTCTCACATAAGGGAACCCCTGTTATAGATAACACCACCTGTCTGGTTTATTGTGCTTAGTGTTATGGTCTTAAGATATATCCATTTTTGTAAAAATGACTCAAATGTATTTTCCTTCATGGCTCAGTAGTACTTCTTTGTGCTACTTTTAAAATCAGAGAAGAGGTAAGTGCATAATTACATATCCATGAACTGCTTAAAGTGTGGGTAGCAAGAACATCTTATGTTTTCCCATTGTATTGATATGTATAAGTGCAATACATAAAGTTTACATTGCTCTTGAGTATTTTGTGCACATACCTATCATGGCAAAATTACAAATCCTTCCCCTCTCCCTTTTCAATCCTCCCACTCCCTCCCTCCCCTCCAGTCCCCATTATTCCCCACGATAAGTTCTATGAAATAATTATGATCTGGATTTTTTCATATCAGGGAAACCACTCTATATTTCACTTTCTGCTTCTGACTTTATTTTTGAGACAAGGTCTCGCTCTGTCACCCAGGCTGGTCCTGAACTCACTTGGAGCCCAGGATTGCTTTGACCCAGAGAGCTCAGCCCCTTCCCACTCCTGGGATTCGATGGTGGGGTGTGTGTGGGGTGAAGAGGGAACAGTCTGAAGACAGCAGCAAGAGGAGCTGTAGCTATGCACCATGGTCCACAGACAATATTTTAGACACAAATAGATTTCCTGTAGGCACAACTAAATACATTTGAGAAACTGGCTTGGTGGAAAAAGCATGTGTGGGCCTTTGGCACAGAATGGTTTTCGGTCTTAATCCAAGATCTGCCTCTTATTTTCACATCATCTTTCCTCACTTATCTTTTTGAGCATCTGTTTCCTCTTTGTTTCCCCTTTCTAGAGCATAAGGTGACCCTGTCGGCAGAAACGTTGTGAGAGCCACATAATGTGTATCGATAGCATATTTTCTTGATCCACCAATCTGCTCATGAGCAGAGTTCTAGTTATTTTTCTCATTTTCTATTTTATTAAAATTTTTCACATTGTTCAGCAATTTGGCAGTTGGAGAACGTTTTCCTGCTCATTATTTTAATGGACACGGGTCTCGCGAGACACACATCAATGTTCCTATTGGATGGATACCAGCCCTGATATTGAGTAGAGGTACCTATTCAACTCAAAGCTGCTAGCAGAACCACAGCACCAGGTGGTGCTCCCATGACTGCGTATCTGCTCCCCCTTTCTCCCAGGACAGGAATCCAGAAGGAAATGATGTTTGGAAGTAAGTGGGAAGGGACGAACACTGTACGAATATTACCGGGCACAGCTTTCATTACTGTAGGCAGATTTCCTATCTGAGCAGATATAACCATCACTCCTAGATAGGAACCTGAAAAGCTGCTCGATACAGGCAGTCTACAGTGAAGACTTCGATTAGAGTTAGCACGTATATTTATTGAACCAAGATATGCACATTTATTGAGCATTTACTATGTGCTGCACTCCAGTGATGGGTCATGGGACTCTACAGGGGACTGATCGGACCTGGCAGCTCTTGAGAAATGCAATTCTTAGGAGGTGCAGGCGGATGGCCAGAAACAATGGACTATGAGAGACCAGAGAGGGGACCTGCATCAGGATTAGAAGGTTGTGGAAGGCTTTTAAGAGAAATCCTAGTTCTGTGATGAACAGATGGGGGTGAAGGGCCAAGGGATAGGGTGGCTAAAACAGGAAGGGGCACACCAGGCAAGAGTGCACAGTGGCCAGTGGTGTGTTCTCGGGGACAAGCAGCCTAACTATCGATGATCAAGCAGCGCTGAGTGCCTAGGGTCCCACTCAGCTCTTTACACGCATTTCCACTTCACCAACACTTGGCCTAGGGACCAGTGTGCATACAACATGGCTCCACATGCTTTAAAAATGTGAGGTTATTTGTTAACTATTCCCATGAAGGATATTCACGAGACCTCTAAGGGGTAATCTCCTCCACTGACACATACTTTAGATGAGCGAGTTGACGGTCATAGCAATTAAGAATTTCTCAAGGTTACTCAGGGTGGAGTAGAAGTAGACCCTACAGACTTCAACATCCCTCCTCCAATATTTATGTTAACTTCACCCTGATCTTGACAGTCACATGGTCAGTAGCCCATTGGGCATCTCTTTTTAGTTGTCTAACAGGCATGAAAACTAAGGATTCCTTTCATTCAACCTAAAGGAACATATTTTGAACAGTACACACACATACACTCATATGTACACATGCACATACATACACAAACACAATTTCTGCATAGAATTTCTGGTGACAGCAGATTAAGAATAGATTTTCTTGAACCAGACCTGTTGGAGGTCAGCTTGGGCAAGTTAGTCATTTAGTAAGACCATAAACAAACAAACAAACAAACCGGGGATATAGCTCTGTATGAATGTGCTGGGTTGAAGCCCCAGTATGCCCCATGCCACAGAAAGCCTTTTCTAAGAGATAAACATGGAGCCTCCAGCATGCTAGGTGAAAGATCTGATATGGAATTAAATAAATCTGGTTCCAACTTGTAGATGATTTTGACGATAGATCCTGGGGCCTCTAAATCTCCAAAAGTGCACGAATCAATTCCTGCTAATTGTATATATGCACACATATACATGGATAAATATATATAGGAAGAAGTATAGCTACATATAGAGATTATGTCTTCTATTTTTTCTGCCTCTTTGGAGAACCTTGATAAACAGTTCTTGAACATTTCTTAATTGGAGTGTATCAGGATTTTATGATGCAGATATTCCTCCACAACTCAGAGGGATAAGTGTCAGGTGAAATTTTTGTTACCTGGACTGCCTGGCCATGGTGGGCAGACAGCAAAGCTATAAGACCTGATTCTATGACACCCACAGATTTGGACCCTTATAAATTTTGCTTTATGTGCTAATGATATGAAAAAGAATTTGTGGGCCTCTCTGTATAAATATATTCTCCTTGTCTGCTGGTTTGACTGAATATAAGAAAGAAATTTCTTCTTAGGATATAACTCAGTGGTGCTATTATTATTATTATTATTATTATTATATATTTTTTGAGACAGGGTCTCGCTCTGTAGCCCAGGCTGATCCTGAACTCACTCTGGAGCCCAGGCTGGCCTTGGACTCACAACAATCCTCCTGCCTCAGCCTCCAAAGTGCTGGGATTACAGACATGTGCCACCATGCCCACCTTATTTAGTGGCAGGGAATTGAACCTGGGTACTTAGCATTGATGTAGCACTTGCTAGGCAAGCTCTGTAACCGCTGAACCATTCCTCTAGTCCTGGTGTTCACTTTTAGAAAAATTCCCTTTAAAAAATCCCACCATGGTCATTGGATATACCTGACCTATGTCCTCTCTCTGACTCTACAAAGCCTACAGATATAAGATAGATGATGCCCCCAGTTTTAGATTACTTAGGCATATAATTCAAATTGGCTTAGGTCAAATCACAAATTGAATGATCTACATACAGTTCAGGAATTATTCTGACATTGAATTTCTCACTTTGGGTACGACTGGTTCCAGACAAGCAATGTTACAAGGGCTTGTGGTATAGATGAGGATTTTCATTTTCCTTCAGCATTTGATAGGCCTAAAGCTTCATCCCCAGTGTGGTGGTGTTAAGAGGTAGTGAAACCCTTAAGGGACAGAGGTGAGCAGGAGTTGGTTAAACTCTTGGGGGTTGGTGGTAGGAAGGTCCTCAAGAGAGATTACGGTAGTTCTTAAGGAGCCCTAAGCCAGTACTCACAAGAGAGGTTGTTACATAAGAATGAAATTACTCTGACTTCCTGCCTGGACATGTGATCTCTACGTCTTACACAGTCTCCCACCATGATGCCATCGTCCATGAGTGACACAGCCAAGGGGCAAGGCTTCACCGAAGCCTGTGCCATTCTGTTTGGACTTTCAGCCTCCAATATCGTGAGCTAAGGCAACCTCTTTTCTTCAGAAGTTACCCAGCCTCCGATATTTTGTTATAGTCCTGAAAATGAACTAGCACGTTCTCCTTCCATCTCTTGGCTCTGTTTGACTTAGAGTTGGTCACATTCCTAAGGCGATCCTCCCCAGGGATGGCAGGGCGACTGCATATACTGAATTCTGTATAAAAGGAGCTCTTGCTACCAAATAGTCCCAGCAAAGTTTTGGGATTGTATGATAGCCTGCCTAAGCCAAGGGCCCATCTCTGAAACAACCACAGTGTCCAAAAGATACAGAGCTCAGGTTGGCCAGTCCTTTGCCCTGTGCCATCCCCAAAATGAGGGTGGAGCCAGCTCTCCTGAGCTAGGATGCAGGGAAAGAGCATGATGGGATTTTTTACCCACACATTTACCATGACACACAGCGCGCTTCATAAATTCATTTTATTTCCCTAATTCCCAACTCTTGTCCATTTTAATATGTCTCTATGAGACCAGCACTGGCACAATGTCTGAGATGTATGAGTGCTCCCTAACGGTGTGGCATTGAACATGAATGGGTGTTCAATTACAATGCAATGAATTGAAGACACCCCATGAATTCTAATCACAACTCCGAGGTCTGTCCCATAGCGCAGAAATATCTGCGGAATGAATCAGTAGTTAACTTCTCTGGGGATGGAAATTACATTGATCGTCTTTTGCATTATGAACACAGTATGCATTAAGTGATCCTTTAATGCTTGTTAGACCAACAAATACTCTAGTGAAGGAGCTTGAATTTTCATCATCGGAGGGATGCATCGCCTTCATTTCTGATGGTGGGTCCAGCAAGCTCTAACCCCAAAGGACCCTGGGCATCTGTACCCTCACTCTTTAATCTCCAGCTAGACAGCAGCTCCTCACCTAATCCCAGGCCATGGCCAGGAGACAGTGGGTTTGAACATAAAGAGGAGGCAAGAAAGAGGTAAACGAGTTCACTCCAAGTTCACATCCATCTTATTTTGGAAGGAAGTGGGAAATGAGAACAAAGTTTTTGTGAATAATGCTGCTTTATTAAAATACTTGCTCTCTCCCATGGTGATTAAGATGGATGCAGCTTCGCAGCGACTTTCAGAGGGAGTGGGAGTACAGCTGACAATTTTCCCATCAGAGTTTTTCACGAAGAAGGAGCAACTCCCAGGTCCCTCCCTCCTTCCCTCCTCCTGCTCCAGCCTGCCTTTCCTGCAGAGCTTCTGGCTGCTTCAAGGCACTGGGGGAGGAATTCATCAGAGGCTGACAAGTGGCAAATGACATTAGCTTCCAGCTCTATTAGAGGACTTGAACACATCAGGGATGGTGCCTTATTCCTCTCTCTCTGTTCCCATGTCTTGTGCATAGAGACTGGTGGGCACATGAAACTGAGTCATCATGTGGTGGGCAACTGTCACTCGTAGCTGTCCCCCAGCCTCTGGTATTAACAAAGGCTTTTCTTTTATTTTGAAGAAGCACTCCCTTACCCCAATCCATGTGGTTCTGGGATTAAAGGAACTAATTTTATAAAGTTCTTAAAATACTCCCTTGCTTAATTAATATTAGTTATCATTGTAGCTAAAATTTCTTTATATTATTATAATACATGAATCACCTACAAAACAGGATAGCACAACTAGCAGTCCTCACAGTTCATGAACAACTTCTTTCAAATGAAAAGTTAATAGCCAGTGTTTTAGGGAACTAAACAAACATCAGAACTAAAAGATAAAAATCCAGAAAAATTCACAGTATGTAGAACCAAAGATTCATCAGTAGATGCGAATGGACACCTAAGTATGTTTGAACATTTATCTAAATGATCCAACATTTTTACTAAAAAGAGTCCTCAAAAAATAGAACAAGAGTTACAAAGGATATTATCAAGGAAAAAATACAAGAAAATTTGACAGTTGTGAAAAACATGATTCAGATTCAAAGATATTCATCCTACTCCAGGGCTGAGAACAACATAAAAAAAAAAACCCTCAAATCAAGACACATCATTGTTATATTTTTAAACAAGGAGAGCAAAAAGAAACATTTTAAGTGCTTTAAAGGAGGAAAAACAGAGGATAATGTACAAAGAATTGGAAATCAGTATAATAGTAAATGTCTTAAGAGTTAAAATTGAAAACTAGAAGATGCTGGAGCAGTGATTTCAATGTTCTGACTAATAATGTTTTCCAGATGAGAGTCTTACTCTGTTCAAACAATAGCTCAAGTGGAGGTGGAGACCGGGTTGTTTGTTTTGGTTTTGTTTGTTTGTTTTTCAAATTTTTAAGTTCTGAAAAGCAGCCGGACAATGTGTTAGACTAAAATGAAGGAATAAGGCAAAAAAAAAAAAAAAAAAAAAAGATTTCCTGAGAGAAGGATAGAGGACAGAGGCAAAGTTAATTTCCAGGATGGTTTTTCAGAGACGTTCCTAAATCACAGCTGCAAAGTAGGTAGGCCAAGAGGGCAGGTGAACGAATCAGAGCAGGAAAGTGGAAGAATTTTGAACAGAATATTCCTAGGAAAATTGTGGAGCCAACAGAATTACTGATTCTCTTGACTGAGAAAAAAGGCTACAAATGTTCCTAGTGTCCTGTGGAGAGTCTGAAGTAGGTTATAAATTAAAAATAATTAAACAAATGAAAAATGAGGCAATTATCAACCCTGGGAAAGGCATAAAGTTATGTAACTAAAGATATTCAGAATATATTTTTTTGATTCAAGGTTTGACTTAGGAGAATAACCTAACCTCTCTGTGACTTAGCTTTCTTTTCATAAAATAAGATATAATAACTGTGTCTGGCCGATAGTAAATGCTCGATATTATTATTATGCATGCATCTTTGGAATTTGGTAGCAGTTTTGATTGAATTAATGTATATTGAAGTCATCACTCCCAGCACCTCAAAACATGACCTTATTTGGAAATAAGACTGTTGTTTACGTAATTAGCTAAGTTTAAGGTGAGGTCATAATGGGGAAGGTTGGACCTGTATGACTTGTGTCTTAGAAAGAGAGGGCAATTTGAAGTGAGAGACAGACACGGAGATGAGTATCATGTGACACAGAAACAGATTGGAATGAAGTTTCTACAAGCCAAGCGTTCTTGGGCCTCCTGAACCTAGAAGAGGTCAGTTAAGGACCCTACCCAGAAATCTTCTGATGAAGTAAAGCCCTACCAACACCTCTATTTTGGAACAGTAGCCTACAGAACTATGAGAAAATGAATTTCTGGTTCTGAAAGTCCCCCTGCTTATGGTACTTTGTTACAATAGCTACAGAAAATTAGCAAAAACATTTGTAGTAGCTCTGTTACCTCAGTAAAACCCCTTTGCTTCCTTACCATAAGTACTTCAAATCCTGATTCCTACTGGGTTGTAATGCTAACTCCAATCTTTCTGCCACCGCCTGAATTTGTATTATTCTTGACGGCCCATTTTCAATTGTGAAAAAAATGACTTCGTGAGAAATTCTTAAATGGTCAAGTTTAGAATATAGATTTATTCCACATTTCCTTCTACCATTGTGGTCAATAGTTCTCGACCATTAGAGTCAAGCCCAACTTTGCAAATCTGTTGAAAAATCCTCTCCACTCAAGTTTGCAATGCGAGATTCCCCTGAGCCTACTTGTGCAGACTTTGCTAAGAACTCTTGGTCTTTCTGTTTGTCCACTGTCTGCTTGAATACCTATGGCGACGGGAATGTCAGCACTGCCTGAGGCAGGCCGCACCATCCTGAAGATCTCTGTGCCCTTCAACACAGCACTTTCTACTTGAAATATGAGCTCCTATGGCTTCGGCTGAATGGTTCTGAGGCCATCTTTCCGGACTGAGATGGGGAACAGAAGTATAAGGAGGGTTCAGTCCCAGCAAATAAATAGAAGTTGACAGAAACCCACATGGATAATCATTATGTCTCTAGCACATTCTAAGGATGGAAAGTCAGTGCAGCGAGATGGACCAGAATTTGCATCATATTATATTTTAAAATCCTGGCTCTTCTCATGTACCAACTCTCTAGTCTCAGTAACCTCTCTGAGCCCAGTTTCTTCTGCCTGTAATATGGAGGCATCTGATATATAAGAGATATTCCATCATGAGAGGAAGTAGATCCAAGGGAAAACAGAAAAGAAACAAAATATGAGAACTAATTCTGAAGGAGTCAGGAAAAAAAAAGAGGGAATTTCCATATCAAATACCACACTTCCAATAAGATGATCAAATTTTTACTATATAAGTAAAATTATAGACATGATATTTTTGAGACAGGGTCTTGCTCTGCAGGCCAGGCTGGTCCTGAACTCACTATTAGCCCAGGCTGGCCTGGAACTCACAGCAATCCTCCTGCCTCAGCCTCCCGAGTGCTGGGATGACAGGCTTGCACCACTATGCCCAGTTTATGTGGTGCTGGGGAATCAAACTTGGGCACTTAGTGCTTGCTAGGCAAGCACTTTAACTACTGAGCCATTCCTCTAGCCACTATAGATACGATTTTGAGAGCAGGTTTAAGATCACAGAAAAATTGAGTGGAAGTCGTGGAGAGCTCCTCATTCTTCTTCCCCCACTAACCTGTAGGCTCCCCAGTCAACATTCTTTCCTAAAGTGGAACATTCGTTACAGGTGATAAACCCACAATGACCCACTATTACCACCTAATGTCTAGAGCTCATATCAGAATTCATTCTTAGTGGATATTGTATGACTATTGGAGAACTGTGCAACGACATTTCTCCTCTGCTATAATGTCATGTGGAATATTTCACAGTCCTAAATTCTCTGGTAATCCACCTATTCAATGCTCTATTCCCACGCACCGTGGCCACCAACGATCCTTTTACTGTTTCTACAAGTTTACCTTTTCTAGGATGGATTAGAGTTACGCAGCAGAATATAGCCTTTCAGAGTGGCTTCTTCCATGTAACCATAAGAATTTAAGGATCAGGGCTTTCTCATGGCTCATTGTCTCTTAGCAAGGAATGAATATTTTGTTGTCTACGGTAAAAGTAGAAATCGTTTTCATACACATACATATTCAAGCATCATGTCACACACCTGAAATTCTCAAATTTCATTAGATGTACATCCATTCACGACTGACAGATATAAGAAATTGTTCACTAAGTCACTTGAACTCTCTATCTTACAGCCAAGTGAGTAGGGCAGCACAAGCACGTGGCCACATTCCAGAACACCTGGCAGTCCACAAGGTCCTCTGATTGGCCTACTCTCCCACCAATGTGCTACAAAAGACATTTCTTACACCTCTAAAGTCAAGACTCCCATGGCTTTAAGAGGGTAAAGGGAAAAAATGGATTTCCTAGGGATGCCAAGATTTGGTTCGAAAATCACAATGCAGAATCTTCACCAGCTATTATCACTGTTGAGTTACATTCACCCAACAGAGTCGGTCCACTTCTTTGATTCTTGAAAGATATAACCCTAGAAATAAACCCCATTCTATTACCTTACTTCTATTTGCTTCTATGGACAATATTGGATTAGGTGCTTAGAGTACAGTGGTCTCTAAAAATCCCAATGGCAAGTACAAATGGAAGTTCTGAAAAAAATCAAAATGCTTTGCATTGGTTATTGAAACCCAGAGTCAAGAGAATATAAATGCTTAAATTATATCTTGTTTATTTCTTTTTTTTCCTAGAATGAATCTAGGCCCAAGTGAAGTTTTTTTTTATTTGTAGCTATTTTCATAAGACACCAGGTGAAACTGAAGCAAATGTGAATTTCCTAAAATGAGTGAGCCATGACATCAGAGTATCCTTCAGATCACATCTGAATGAAACCAGCCAGTTGGATTCTCTACTCTAAATTAGGCTTTAGACATGGAGTTGTTATTACCAGCTCCTCTCTCTCTCTCTCTCTCTCTCTCTCTCTCTCTCTCTCTCTCTCTCTAAACTTTCTTTTCCATTGCTTCCTCCTGAACTACCTGCTGTATACAGTCAAGTTTAAGCACAGACTTGATATTTTGGAGAATCCTCTCCTGCCTCAGCCCTTGGTCTCCTGACCCATCAACATGCTTAGAAGGAGAATCCTCGTAGGTGCATATAAGCATGGTGCAATCATTCCCTAATATTATTTCTGTGTGTTTTTACAACCAGCTTTCCCAAGTAGATCCCAAGTGACACACTATGGGCTGAGGGAGGAGAAGATAAAGATCTGTGCTGTACAACTGTCTGTCTGGTTTCTTCTTTATCTCTTGCATGAGACATGTAAGACAGTGCAGAAGATTGTGGTATACAGACATGATACGGCTTAGTTCTCATAATCCTTTGAGTGCTGAATCTACCCCTACCCATCCGAACCATGAGAGCAAGAGTTTTAAGGAGAGAAAGGGAAGAAAGAAAGAAAGAGACAAGAAGGGAACATGAGAGATATAGAGGATGTAAAATTTTTAAAGTCAAATAAAAGAAGTCATAAAATCAAGAGTAAAAAGAGGAGGAAAGAAGAAGGAAGACAATTTATTTTTGAAATTCAATGAAACCATGTATCAGTGTGTCCTGCTGAATAGAGAGAGAGAGATCAACTGACATTCTTGAAAGAAAGATGTTCTGGCCCATGTTATTGTTCCTTATAATAAAATGCACCAAATGTAAGCCTGTTATCTGTTCACATCAGTGTTTAGAGGACTCGCTGTGCAACTGCTAGCCTCAGTTTCCAGGTGAGGAACAGCCTTTGTAGGCAAATGTGTAGCTCCATGTAATAGTCATTTGGCTTCTTAGCAACTGGAAGAAGTTAGGCAAAAGAAAGTAAAAGAGAGCAGAGTGTTTCAGGCTTAAAGCAAAGAGATATTGAAGCATTTAGTTTGGAAGCAACAAACAAAAAACAACCCCCAACAAACGCCACGCCATGCCATCTGCAATCAATATGCATCATTACAGTTAACGCAGATGGCTGGGTTCTGGGAGAGTTCCAAGCCAGTGGTTTTCAACCTTAGCTGCACACTGTAATCATCTGAGAGCTTTAAAAAGATTCTCCATGCATAGGCTGTAGCCCAGATCAACTAAATGGTGGGACCTGGGCATCATTGTTTCTAAAGCTCCCAGCTGCCACCAATGTGCAACTAAGGTCATCTAACTCTGAGCCTGGATAACCCTGTAAATCAGCTCAGTATTTTTGAGTTCTATAAAGTGGCTGCAGGTAATGTGACTCAAGAAATGACTGTACCTTTTGGGTAATTAAGGTAACAATTCAGTGACTATCAGAAGACTATGAAGAGTCCATCTGCTTAGGATAAAGCAGGTAAACAAATGATGTTCCTCAAGTGGGACTTCTTCATTCCATGACATGTGGTTTGCCCCAAGTGTTTGGTGGTCTTGGTTTGCTGGCGACTATGGCCATCTGCTGCCAGTGACTGGGGGAGTGCAGTGACATGCTACCACGTAAGGTGTGTGGCACAGCGCCTTCCCCGAGAGGGAAGGTGCCTCTGCTAGGGCATGGACTATACTTCACTCAAAGTACACCTGCCATAAGTTAAGCTGTACTCACTGTCCATTCATCTGCTAAAATTCCTAACATCCTACTACTTCAGAATGTGGTCTTATTTGAATTAGGGTCATTGTAGATGTATTAATATCTATTTAAGATGAGTGAGGTGGGCCTCCAATTCAACATGATTGGTATCTTTAACAAAATGGACATTTGGAGAAAGAGGCACACCTACATGAAGAATGCCACACAAAGATGAAAAAAAGATTGGGAAAAATACCAGAGAAGCCAAGGAGCACCAAACATTGCTGACTGACCACTGAAGCCAAGAGAAAGGCAGGGAGCATTCTCTCCCAGAACCCTCAGAAGGAACCAGTCCTGCCAATGGCACCCTGGCTTTGGATTTCCAGTCTCCAGAATTTTACAATCAATTTATGCCTTTAGGTCACTCCACAGAGTGTGACACCATCTCTAGGAAATCAACATAACAACCCTGCCTAGGAAAACCAACTCCATCCATGGATTGGAACAGTGGATCTGCATATATTCCTATATGCATGGGTTCAAAGACTGGCCCATCATACAAATGACTGCTCCTGCCCTCTGCTCACTGTGCCCACAGGAAGAGAGACTGAAATACCCCAAGAGGGGCTGATTCCATGGGTATGTGACCTGTGCAGTCACACAAGGCTTTTACTATTTAATTCTCTGATATTGCCATTTTGAAACCCTTTAATATTTTGGCTTTGCACTGGTCTCCACAAATCTCGTAGCCAGTCATACTCCCAAATCTCCCACTGACTCATCTTCCTTCAGTCAAACCCCACCTACTTTCTCATTGGAATCTGTCATCATTTCTGGTCTACTGGCATCACCCTTTTTCGCTCCAATGATTTTATGGACTTCACACTTAATAATATTGCTTGTCATATGCAGTCACTTGGGGCTGGCACAGGGCACTGTGTTGACCATCTAAATTGAATATTCCAACTCAGGACTTTCTTGCTTAATGAGTTGTTAGTCTGGTACGGAAAAGTGACTAAGACTAAAGCAGAAATTGTGATTCTTGGCACATGCAGTCCAGTTTTGGAGCGCAAGTGACCACCTATGACTGAGAATCATAAGAAAGAGCTACACTCCTTAGGATTCCCGAGCATGGCCGACTGTCCCTGGGCCACACCAGCCTCATGTTCTACTAGTGGGATCAGTTTATTTACAGCTCCCTCGGAAACTCTGGCCAAAGTTTCTACTATCCTCAGGATGGTATGGCAAGTTGGATCACTGTCACCCCTGCCTTGAAGTTTAAACAAAACGCTCATGCCCTTTCCATGAGCATCTTCAGTGTGTCCAGCTGTGGACAGAATGACCTTCCCCACCCCACTGATACTGTGTTAGACTTGTCAGGGCCAATGGGACTTGAATGTGACTGTCAATGTGCCAGTTCCCAGCTGTGACCTTAAGAAACGTTACGTACTTCTGCTTGCCTTCTTGTGTATCTGCCATCTGTCAGGAGAAAAACACCCTCTAGGCAGACGCTGGTTCGAATGAAGGAAGAACACAGGTGGAGCAGACCTAGTGCCCGGCCTGGATCCAAACCTGGTGGATCCCAGCCAAGTCAGGAAAAGGTGCAGCCTCTTCCTGACTCCCTGTGCAATGCTGCACCGGCCCACAATGCTCTACAACTTCACAATGGCCCGATGCTTGTTTATATAGGCCCACGCATCTGGGGAGTATTTGTTACGCATATTAATTGCTTCAAACGTGAATGATATAGAAAAAGTATCATTCCCCAAGTGGGCTTGCATAGCCATTCCTGGCCAGGCCCTTCTTTATTTACTCAACTTTATTTCCCACCCACATCGCCTTCTCTCTGCCTTTCACACTCTTTAGAGGTGTCCTGTTCTTTCTCCGTCCCCCCCTCCCCCCATTTTATTGATATGTAAATGTGCAAAATTTAAGGTTTACAATGGAGTGGAGCATTTTGGGCACATACGTATCTTGTCAAGGTGACGAGGACTTTCCCACTCTCTTTCTGTCCCTATCCCTACCCTCCCTCTTCCCCCACCCTACCCCGTTTCACTCTGTTTTTTAAGTTCCATAAGAGTTGAGATCTGGGACTCTCCTATCAGAGAGACCATTCGATCTCGTCTTTCCCTTTACTCACTAGCTCTCAGCCTGAGGGCCATTTTCACTAGTACTTCCTCCTTAGGGGTCTCTGGGAGACACCAATAGTTTCTCAAATGCCCTCTCTCATGCCACCTGTGTGCACACCACAGCGCTGATGATGACATTGACAGCCGTCACTGATATGCATGGAAATATGTGGAGATGCTTATTTGCCTTTAGTCTCCGTAGCTGTAGCAGGATCAGAACAAATGAGACAGCACAGCTCTGCCTCCACTATTGGCTCCCCAACTCCAAGGCTGCGAACCCGAAGGAGTCTGCAGGGCCCTTTCCATCCTTCGCTGCAGTGCCATTTTCAAGCTAAAGCAGAGTCTGATTTCCTCTACATCTTGTGAAATCCTGACATGTTCTGGCACCTTCTCAGACGCTAACAAAGGAAGATGAGGGGCTTTGTGGTCTGGTCTCTCCCAGAGTAAGAATGGACAGAGCTTGGAGAAACCCAGGAACAGCACAGACTTGCGATCATTACCAAAATTTGGAGGTCTGGGGTAGCGGGGCAGGAGGAGGGACAGAGCTGAGTTCCAACATCTGGCTCCTGATCACCAGGAATCCCTGTTTCCCAGGTGTAGAAACCACAGTTCCAGCAAAAGCTAGAAACCGTGGCCGTTTCTGCAACAGGGTACTCAGTACAAACCAGAGTGGAGCAAAGAGGCTGCAGGAATTGAATACTTATTTTCTTTGCTGAGTAACAAATTACCACAAATCTAGCAGTATAAAACAACACAAATTTGTTCTCCCACAATTAGAATGAATCAGGAAGCTGGACACAGAAGAGTAAGTTTTCTGAGCAAGGTCATTGCAAGGCTGAATCCAGAGTCCTTTGCACAGTTCCACACTAAGACAAGGAGCCCTAGTTGTGTCTAAGATGAAATTAACTGCCAACCAAACATGCTGGGGGCTGAGAAGAGGGCCCCTCCATTTGCAGAAAACGAGTATCTTCATTATTTCTTGACCCCTTACATGTAGGTTTTAAATTCACTTCTACTGCACTTGAATTCTTTCTCCTGGTGGACCATAAGCTGGGGTGGTTTTTGTCTTGCTTATTTTTATATTTCCAGAGCTCACCCAGTGCCTGAAGCATGGTAGACAGGGATTCAATAAGCATTGTCGAAGTGAAGGATGGACTTTTAGGAGCTCGATAAAGCTACTGAACAACATTGAACCAATTCTCATATGCAGTATGATTGTGTAGATTGAGTATCACCCTAACTGTTTTAGAGGAAGGACCACGTTTGGGGGTTTAGGTAAAGTGCCCAGGAGCACACTGACAGTGATGGCAGAGCTAGAACTTTTCATTATATATAGAAAGGACAGATATTTCTACCTGACCTGTAACAGTGTGACATGTTCTAAATCCTGTGACTCACACTTTTCGTCTTCTAGGATGAAGAGAGGGAGAAGGCAAAACAAGTTAGAGGCCTGCATAAGACAGGGTCTTTTGTTGAGGTCCCAGATGCTAACATCTCATAGAATCTCAAACTCTGTAGTGCTTGAATTTTCCGAATGGATGACCCCATCTCAGAAGCACAAAATATATCAATCCTGGGTGCTGACAGCATAACCTGGTTTCCCTCAGGTAGATTTAACTGAAATGCTGTTTCAGGTTTTCTATTGCCCTAAATAGGGTGGTTGTTCAGTGAGTGGAAATCTAGGGTACAGGCTGTATTTTCTATAAATCATGTAACCACTTCATTAATATCTGCCTCAGGGTTTTTGCACATGCCATGGTGCTTCTTTGCCATGTTTTTCTACATTAGCAGGCCTCTTTTTTTCTATTGATTTAGCTTTAAAAAAAAAAAAACTTAAACATCCATCCTCAAAAGGCCTTTCCTGATACCCTGTCTGAGGCTCTTCCTACATGCATTATTTCCTATCACCACGTATTACTTATAGGACTATGGTAGTCAGATTTCCATGACTATAACAAAATGCAAGAGGCAACTGAATTACAAAGAGAACCATTTTATTTTGGTTCATCATTTTTGAGATTCCAATCATGTCCTAGAAGCTGCACTGATTTTGACCTCTGGCAAGGGCAGCACACAAGAACGGGAACACGGGGCTGAGAAAACTGCTCACCTCGTGAGTCAGAAAACACAAAAAGACAGAAAAAGGCCAAAGTCTTGCTGTCCTCCTCAGAGACACACTTCCAATGATCTAGGAATGTCCCACGATGCCCCAACTCCTAACGATCCCATAGCACCTCACAATGGTGCCACCATAGAGATCGATCCTTTCAGAACGCCCAAGTCTTTAGGGAGTATTCAGCATCTCAACTATAGCAGGGATATATTTTTTCACAAATTGTAGTTACATAGTAATTTGTTTGTTTGTTTCTTCTTGCCTATCCCCAGAGAGAGTTCATATTTCATAAGGGTAGTTTCCACCATTTACCTACCAATGTTAACTCAGAGTCTAGACTAAATCAGACAACACTGATTTGTTAAATGAATTAATGAAGGTTATTGGTCATTTATCAAGATCAGTTGAGCACCAATACCATGACTGGATTTTTGAAATACAAAATTATACAGGACCTGGGCCCTTCCTTCTGGGTATTCCAGCTTAGTATAAAACAAGCAGATATGTGCTAAGCGGCCCAGCTGTCATCCGATTTGGTCACAAATAGAGACCAATTAACCATAACATTTGCATTCCAAAGGCTATTTGTCCCACTATGGAGTTATATGATCTCATTATCTCTACTAAGATCTCTCTCAGTTATTTTGGTGTGTCTCCAGGATGTGTCACATGTGCCCTAAGACTAGTGTCCTCTCTGTCCTCATCCCTCGACCTCCTCGTCCAGTTGCCACATCAGCCCTGATACCCTTGCCGCCTGTTTCTTCCACAGGGATGTGGCTTTCTCACCTTGCAGGGGGACGTGGACCTCGTACTTCTTTCTGCTGCTACAGGTCCACCTGCAGCCTTTCAGCATAGAAATAAGAAGGATGCAAGTGCATTTCCGTGTTGCCTGGCATAAGGTTATAATCCTGGTTCTGGTTACATAGATTACTGAGATCCCGCATTTTTAGCAATCCTGCAGGTGATACTGACTCTGTAGGTTCATGGGCCACACTCTGGGCTGTGAGGGTTTAGTAAGTACTTTCAGTGGGCACAGTGACTTCACGATTGGTGTTGGTTATGCTGTTCCCAACGAGAAGGGTCTAGCCCAAGGGTTGCCATTTTTCCGGTACTTGCAAAGTATTGCATATGCTGTCAGTGTCCTACCTACCTGTCTTAGAACTTGGTTCAAGATAACAGAACCCTCAAAATGCAAGTATCTGTTGCTTTTTTCAGCCTGTGGTAGCATAGGTGAGTCATTATAATAGAAAGTGTGGCGGAGATGCCCACTGGTGCAACCTTCAACCAAAGATGGGAACGTGGAAAGGAAACAGTCCCATCTGTCTTGTCCCTCAGCTAGAACCCTCTGAGACATATATTTTGTGTAAGTCGGGTGGTGAAGAGTACAGTCAAAAGTCCTAGATGTCAGCTGGACAGAGCAGCAAAGGAGGTGTGCTTCATGATGCTGACCTTTTTCATCCCATTGGACGAAAGAAACTGAGGAGTGAATGAGCAAAGTGTGTTTTATGAATGACATCTCACCAAACAAGTCTGAACAACCTCTTTTAGAAGGAAAGCTAGTGATTGGCCTATTTAACTATGTATCTAAGTTTCTGAGGCAAGAGCTCCAATACATACTTCTTGGCCAAACTACCACAACCACCATCCCATTGACTCTCCCACGAATTAAATGGATTTTATGAAGTATCTGTATGCCAGTCATAATTCTAAGCTCTTCACCCACATTCACTTCTTTTACCTTTGTAAAAATTTATGAGTTATACTCAGTTTTCTCACACAGATGAGAAGACTAAAGTATAAACAAAGCAAGGGATTTGCCTGCAATCATAAAGCTAGACCCTGGAAGAGACGACATTCAGACTGTGACCTGCCTATGAAACCATGTCTTTCCACTACACTGGAGCTGGCCTGTGGATGTCCCTTTCACCTCCTGTAAAGCCTCTTCTATGAATTGAATGTGTTCTCTCAACATCTGTATGTTGAACCCCCAGTACCCAAAATAACTGTGTTGGGAGATGAGGTCTGAGTGGAGGCAATAATGGTTAAAGAAGTTATTAAAGGTACAGTCCTGTTTTTGTAGGGATAGTGACTGAATAAAAACAGGAAGAGATGTCAGAGCTCTTTCTCTCCTCTCCTCCAGGCGAGAACTCAGAAGAGAGATTTACAAGCCAGGAAAAGGATCTCACCAGTAGCTAAATTGGCAGGTATTTTAATCTTGGAATTCCCAGTGGCCGCTAACTATTTGGGGTTGGTGATGTAATTCAGTCTGGGGCTGGAGACCTGAGAACAGGGGAACCATGGGAACATCTTCCAGACAGTGACCTAAGGTATAAGCATTGATGAATAAGCTGGCACAAGTCCTGGAACCTGGAGGCCCAGGAACTTGAGGTTCTGCTGTTCAAAGACAGGATAAGATGGATGCAAAGCACTAGCACCAAAAGAGAGAGTTAATTCCGTATGCTTCATCTACCCGTTTTATTCAGGCTCTCAGTGAGCTCGACGATGCCCACTGCATTATGGAGAGTGATTCTCCTTTCTCAATCCACTGACTCAAATGCTCAAGTCTTCCAGAAACACTTCCAGAGATGCACCTAGAAATCACATATTACCAGCCATCTGGGCACCTCTTAATCTAGCTTAGTTGACATATGAAGTGAACTATCAGACCCCAAAACTGTTAGAAAATAAATTTTCATTGTTTACTCTGCCCATTCTGTGGTGTATGGTTATAATACACCATGGAGATCCTAAATCACAGTCCCCCACGAGGTTTTCCTTATTCCATCCATCAATCTTTCTCATCCATTCTCTCAGATCTCTTCTGTGTGACCAGAAAGAAAATAAAGTAACTCTGCATGATCTTTTCGTTTTTTTACTTACACTTTAAGTAGTCTTTTTCTTATTTTAAATAGTAAATTGAAGTCAGAGTACCCTAGTTGGTGTGCAGTACATCTTTGTAGAGTGCATGCACAGATGGATGGGTAGATGGATGGATGAGCAGACAGATGGATGAGTGGATGGAAGGATGGGCGGATGGATGGGTGGATGAGTAGATGACTCACAAGGACTGGAAGTGAAGAACCATCCCTTGGAGCATATATTCCAAGCAGCAATCATGCTAATACCACACAGAATGTGATTCCTGATTGCTGTTGGATTTGACTCTTTCCAAATGGGACACTGGAAGCAGAAACTGCAATGCTAACGTGACACTTAGTCAGAATATTAGATGGTGCAGCTACAAGTCATAACTACATATTTTCACAAAGAAAGAAGAACATTGTTGGCATCAGATCACCTTCCAAGCGGTTTGTATGGGGATCTGAGAGCTTAGTGATGCTTTCCCAGTGCAGGGTCTAACCCGGGAATCTTGCAAAGCTGGACTGAGAAACAATCAGCCTAGTTTTGTAAATGGGGGTTGTACAAACTGAATCAAGATTCTTAGATGAACACAAACATCATAGAAGCAGATAAATCAATCAAAGTTAGTTACAAAATGGCAAAATTGGGGCTTAAGCTCAGCCTTTCTTCACTCTAAGCCAATCTATTTTCCTCTGTTATTTTATTTATGTCTGTCCCACTGCCTGAAATTCCTCTTTTAACTCCACCATACCCACAATGTGTAGGGTATTGGTGTTGGGCAATGCATTGAGCATCATTATAGGAGAGACACCTTCTAAGCTCTCGTGGAGATTACAGTCTAATGGAAGAAGCAAGAAGCAAGTATTAATATGAAAAGAAATGAAAAGAACAAAGCAGAATTATGGAGATTTTCAGTATTTTGAGATCATATGATAGGTAAATTTGGTCTCATCAGAAAAGGTAAGTCTCTGAGATTAGATGTCAAATATAAACAAATATTAACTAGGTCAAGAGAGACCCAGAAGGACCTCACAAAAGACTAAGGAGAAGGAAAATTCGTTCCAGGAAAATCAGCAGCACATGCAAAGACCCAGTGGTAGAAAACACTGTAATCATAAAGGACTGAAAGCCGAAGGTGCCTGGAAGGAAAAGCAGTTCTATCAGATGAGGCTGGAACAATGTATATGGCTGTAGGGATGTTTGTGAGGTATGCTGAATATTTTTCCTGTTTCCTAATGGAAAGCCTCTGAAAGCAACTCTGTAATTAATTTTAGGCATGGCATCCAAACATTCGTTTTACACCACAGGAAGTGGCCAGGATTATCCACTGATGATAAATTCTCTGTGTTGTGGCTGTTTTGGCTGACCGACTTATTAATTGATTACTGGAGTTACTAGTTTTAAATTGGTATGTTGAGTCACGTGTAGTGACCATCCATCTAAGCCTATGATCCTGACTACTTGGAAGGCTGAGACACAAGGATCACATGAGATCGGACGTTTAAGGCCGGCAGCAAGAATCTGTCGCAAAAGAAAAATAAAAAGGAAAAAAGATGGTGAAAAAGGAAGAGACAAAGGAAGAAGGAAGGAGGAAAAGGAAGAAAGAAAGAATGGATGGATGAAAAGAAATATGTGACCTAGTCCTCGATTTTAAGGCCTGAGAAATTATCTTGTAGTGGGCTTATAAAGTGGATCTCAAGTTCCCAAGAGGATATCCTAAAAGAAATGGTCTTTTTGTGTCCAAGGATATGACTCCTGAATCTGCTGTACTGAATCACATGTTAGCTCTTGGTTGGTCCTGAGGCAGGAGAAAGATACCTGGTCTTTCCAGCTTCAGTAGCAGATGGTTAACTGGAGTTACCGTCTCACCAAGAAGATATACACTGAACAAGAAGTCCTTCCCTCCAAAAATACAGGGTGGTCCATGTAGACAAATCTTTATTGTCCTATGTTTGACTGACTTGTCCAAAGTTGCAGTTCAATTTGCATTTAATCTTCTAGTCAGCTCTATGTACTGCTCAAACACACCATTAGTAATTTTTACTAATACATGACTAATGAAATAAGTATTTTACCAATATGTTCTGGCCATATATAGAGGATATATATCATACTCAGTCTTCCTATAACAGCGAGTTTATGATGTTTTCTACATAAAGAATAAATAGTCCTGGCTTTTTTTCTAATCTGGCTTATCAAAACATGATATTATTGTTGATGATTTAGAACATTCAGTTTCATGAAGTTTATTACTGGTAATGTTTATGTAAAGTTTTAGAGTTGGCATCAAATGCAGAAAAAATTCTAATGAGCTTTTGTTTCATAAATGAACTGTATGCTTTAGAAGAATTTCCCAAAGACTACATCTTAGCTTCGTATAGTCTATCTCAGTCCATTCTCAGCTGCTATAACTGAGTACCATCATCTGGATAATTTACAAAGAAGAGAAGTTCATTGCTTCAGGTTCTGAACACCATGAAGTCCATGATCAAGGGCTGCATCTGTTAAGGGCTGTTGCTGGTGGGGACTCTCTGCACAGTCCCAAGTGGCTCATGGTATCTTAAGGTGACAGAGCAAGCTAGTTAAAGAAAACACACTTTTATAACAAAGCTACTCTCTCTACCCATTTATCTAGTAGTCTACAAGTCTGTGAATGAATTATTCCACTTAGAAGGGCAAGGCTCTCATGATCTAATTACATCTTAAAAGTTTCGCCTCCCGGAACTTCACAACAGGAATTAGCATTCAGCAGAAGCTCAGGTGGGAAAACCCACAATTGCAGCAGGCTCCAAACCTTATTGCTCTTTTACCAATGTTTCTTCTTCCTCCTCCTCCTGCTCCTCCTTATCCTCCTCCTCCTCTTCCCCTGGTCCTCTCCTTTGGGGCATACATTCAGAGGAAAAGTAGATCATGAATTTACTACACCTCCTCCTCCCATCATCCCAGCACTACCACCTGATGATTGCAACACCAGCCGCTGTTTTGTATGAGTCAGCACAATTATGGCAGAAGTATCTTGAGAACTATTCCTGCACCCAGGCAGCTTTGCATCAATATCAACATTGTTGTACAGGATTGAGAGTCACCTGAGGAGCACAACCCATTGAACTCCTCCTAATGTGTTGTCTTAGCTACGCCTTACAATATGTCCAGAATCTTCCAAACCAACCAACAGGAAGGGATTCATTACAAACACAAGCAAAAAAGCTTTAAACTAATACCGTTATACATTCTGCAAGTTTTCAAAACGTATGTGGCTACATGAACACACTGTGGGAGCTTTAGAAAGTCTATCACATGAAAGCTTCCTATAACTCAGGCCTTGATTCTTCTTTTCTTTGCAGTGAATATACTGTTCTCTGATTGCAGGCATATTATGAAAATTGAGTGAACACATAAGTAAAGTGTTTAGCACAACATCATGTGCATAGCTTTGAAACGTGGTCACAATTATTGTGTTTTCAGTAGTATTTACACTTAAAATGATATCTCCCGCATTACTTCCTCTTCACTCTGAAAATGTTTTCATTATTGCTGCAAGCAAAAAGCTAAAACAAACCTTTGGCCTAAAGTTTCTTTTTTCCCCTCCTCTGGAGGGACACAACTTTACAGTTGTTTTTCAATATGGAATTTGTTCATACATTTCTTTAATTTTTAGAAGCTAAACACTTCCTGAGTAAAAGCAGAAGGTGAAACATCGAATGGTCTCTCTGATATGAGAGACCCAGATCACGACTCTTATTGGACTTAAAATGGAAAAACAAAGTGAAACAGGGGGGTAGGGCTGGGAGGGAGGGAGGGGAGGGGAGGGGGAGGGACAAAAGGAGAGTGGGAAAGTCCTTGTCACCTTGACAAGATACGTAGGTGCACAAAATGCTAAACTTCATTGTAAACCTTAAATTTTGCACTTATACAGATCAACAAAATGGGGAAAAAGTTAAAAAGAAGAAGCTAAACACTTCTATGTCTGAAAATGGCAAGTAGCTCCCTAATCTCAGTGGCCTGGAATTCACAGTAAGATCTTTCTAATCAATAGTTTTATTATTATATTTTAAATGTACAGACATCTTCACCCTAAAATTGGCACGCTATATTTAGTCACCATCACCAGAAAACATCTGCCCAGTGAGGCAGCAGAGCTTTTCATAAGCCACACATCATCTATTTATTTCAGCAGCTAAGCACCTTCTGGCACAACAAACAGACACCTTTGGAAACAAAGATGGAATTCTTAGTTGCCTTAGCTGATACGGGTTGTCTAAAATTAAAGACACTGCTAATTAACTGGAACACAGAATTAGAACCTACAGTTCAGAAAATATGCAAGAAAAAGTGTTTATCAGAAACTTCAGCACTGAGAAGCTATGCTAGCCATTTCAATTGATTACAAAGAATTTTATAACGCAGCTCAATCTCAATACTCAAAGTCCGTCACGTCATATCTGAATTAGATCATGCTTTTTCTCAAAGAGTTGCTGTTTAATGTAAATTCCATCTCATTAAGAAAAAAAAAATTGCCACCACAATCATTGAACAAGATTCTGTGGGAGAAGAGACTAAAGTTGACCATGGCTCCCTTCATTTTTAACTAACAAGTTATTGCTTTAAAAAAATACACCTTAATTCAAAGAAAACACTGGTATACTTAAAGCTAAAACCTGAGTAAGTTGCTTGGAGTATTAAAAACTCTTTGAATAAGCTGATAAACTATAGGATATGGGCAGTAGTGTCTTTCTAGGAGATATATGATATATAAACAGGTGAATAAAAGCCAGGTTTTCATGCACAGAAACATGGATTTTCACCCCAATGCCAACCCTACTTCACTGCATGATTTTAGTCCAGTCTCCTAAGATGATCTGCCTGATGGAGACCCTAACAATTCTTGTGCCCTTTGTTCAGATAAGCTTTGTACAAAATTACAAGGAGCTACATAGAGCAAGGAGTGCAGCACGATGATTCTAAACCCATTCTAGTCACCTTCCTGAAATTGGAATAAAATACTTAACACCTACAACTTCAAGAAAGAAAGATTTGTTTTGGCTCATGGCCTTTAGAAGGTGCAGTGCATTGCTGGCTGGCTCCAAGGCAGGAAGGGTGTGATAAAGGGGCTTCTGGAGAAGGACAGCTTCACATCCCATGGCTTCCAGGAAGGAGAGAGGGTCATCTCACAGTGATCCACCTGCAGCTCGGCCCCACCTCCTTACAAATGACCAGGGTAGCACCCCATGATCCACTCACCCTCCAAACATGTGAAACTTTTGGCTTTTAGGGGCATATTAAATCTGCACCCCAACAGATTTCAAAACTGTGTGTGGAGCTCTACAGAGAACAGGTCATAGACATGGTGGTACCCTCTCTTCTTCAGAAACAGCTACGGTGGTGGTCAGATGAGACAATGTGTGTAAATTAGCTCATCCTTGTGTCTCAGCTGCCCGGAATAGTTATGACTTAAACAGAAAGAAAGTGTAAGCCTGAAGCAGGGTCTGAGCTGGGATGGGCCCTCTGCTCCACAAGGTCATTCAGGATCCAAAGTCGTCACGGTTGCTCTGCCACCCCTAGGTTATTTTTCCTGTTCACAGTGGCAAAGATGATTTGACAGTGAGTCCGAATTTCTAGCAAAGGAATGAACGAAGATGAAGTAAGGAAATAAGGATTGCTGTGAGGAGACAACCGGTAAGTGAGCCAGGACAGGTCTGCTCATACTCCCTGGATGAAACTGAAGATGGGTGGGTGCCCGCATCTTTAAGAGACACTGGAGTATGTCTATAGTCTGGAAGGTGACGAGCCCAGCTAGAACCCAATGGTTCTTTGCCCTGGGAAGAAGGGGAGAGCTCACCCCAGGGACCCAACTGATGGTGTCACCGCATCCAAACTTTTCAGCTAAACGGTGGTCAATAAGCGGTTGCTGTCATTAATCTGCTGTCCCTTTAGCTTCCTCCTTTCTCTCCTCTTTCTCTCACTTATAATTTTTATAATCTTTGCAGCTCTTTTGGCTACCTGTGAAAGACACTTAACCTTCGTGGTTTCCTTAGAGAAAAAGAAAATATACTGGCTCACGTATCTTGAGTGCTAACTAAGGCAGCCTCAGTTGCAGCTGCATGCAGGGGCTCAAGTGAAAGCACCAGGAATCTGTTTGTCACCCGGTTTGCTTCTAGAAGCAAACTTCATTCGCCAATGGAATTCCCCTTCATGGCAGCAAAACTATAACTAACACATCCAGATTGCCCCCCCCCCCCCGAAACCAGAAGAAGCTGCATTTGTCTGTTTAATGTTTCAAATAATTTCCCCAGAGCTGGGTTCTCCCAGTCAGGTTTGGTCTTGCATTATCGTGGGGTGTCATCACAGGGTGACTGTTCAGCCTTGTTTATGTGGTCATCTCTGAAGCCGGAGACCATGAGGCTGGCTCCATATCTCTTCCTCCTTCCCTGCCTTCTTTTTCTTCTTGCTTTCCTTTCTACCTTTCCTCTTCCCCATGATTTCCTTTGTATATGGTGCAAAGATCAACCTCTTATGGTCTTTGACTTTTTCAGCAATAGGATTCAAAGAGAGAGACATTAAATAATAAATTCAAATAGAACGTGATATTCTTTGGGAACGCATAGATTATAGGTAGATAGTCCACTAAATGCACTGAGCAATAGGAGGATAAATCAATTTCTTCTGAGATTGATTGAGAACTAAGAATTTTTTTCCCACAAAAGAGATATTTATTCTAACTCTGAAGAAGACCTTGATGTTTTTCAGCAGAGAAAGAACCCCATGCCATCACTGTTAGGTCTCCACTGTATGCTGCAAGCTGACCTCTAAATTTCCTCATGGAATTTAAACAAAATTCTAAAACAGTCAGGAATTCTAGGTCAACCCAACTTACCCTTGAATTTGACCTTACATAAGTTATTTGCCCTATTCTGGCATTGGGGCCTATCATTTGTAAAACAAGCAGATGGACTCCAGAAACAAGGATTTTCAGAAGCTCTGAAAACAAGAAAATTTCCCTCATGGAAGGTTGAAGATCCACAGTTGTGTAGTCAGTGAACGGTATTGGATACTGAGAATCTCGTTTAACATGCATTGCTACTCTGGGGAGTTGCAAGTGTGTATGTGACTAGAAGAAAGTTTACCAGATGTCTGGGTCAGCTGGTTGACATTGTAGACACCCTAGAAAAACGGCAACAAGGATTCTCAGAACTGAAACTTGAAACATTTTATCCCACTGTCGCAAGTAATCCTGGAACTGTAGTAATGGTTAAACTGAATCCAATTGCAGAAGCAACAGGTGATTTTGGGACCAGATTAATTTGTTTTCCAAGTCTTACCATTAAAAGATCATCATGTTAAGATATTTATGTGTTTTTTTTCTTCTCTCATGAGTTAAATTTTGCTTCCTCATGACTGAGTTATCACACTTGGCCAACGAATGAAGCAGTAAAGTGGACTGAAATATGTGTACAGTTCTAAACCACTCCTGGGTTTTGTTTTCATTTCTCAGGTTAGTACATAGGAGGAAAGCAAACCCTATACCACCTCTCCGTGTTGTAATCTTGTATTCAAAAGTCCTGCTGCAAGAGCAGCATGACCCATTGAAGTCCTGACTTCCCAACCACAGAAATTACTACCTCGACCTGATGATTACAATTTGTTGTTGGTGTGCAGCCCCAGCCGATGAGTAAGTTCTAGCAGAAAGGAAGAAAATGGACTGGAAAACAGGATGGAGTAGGAGTTAACAAATGCCCACACAGCATTCCTGGAAACAAGTGCTCTGAATCCCCTGGGGATGCTCATAGTCTCATTTTAAACACAAGGAAACAGGCTCAGAGAAGTAAAATGACTCGCTGCATCACGTGTCTAGGAAGTGGATATGCAAATTTAAGTCAGAGGCTCAAAGTGCTTTTTTAAAAAATTTACTTCCATGCCTTTTCTTTCTATTATACTTTGTTAGACTGACTCTAAAAAGCAAAAGCACTACACTCGGCTGAATGCTAAATTGGAAAAGACACAGGGCAGGGACGAGTGAGATACAGTGCAGCCCTCAAATACAGCTCACGGGAGTATGTAGTGGTACAACTGTGCATTAGTTTGGGTTCTACAAGAGGCAGAGTTTACAGAAATCATAAGAAAAAGGTATTTATGTGGAGGTCTTAGAAGTCAGAAGACAAAGATAGCTCAAGATGGCGGCCCGCATGGTGACAGCTGGAGGGTCTGATGGCTGCTCAGCCACAAGGTAGAAGACCCATCCAGGACTGAAGGACAGCAGGTGAGTGTCTGTTGCTGATCTCAGTTGTCAAAGAACAATGGCAAAGACCAGAGACTGAAGACTGGTGACAGGTGGACAGGAGCAATCTGAGACTAGAGCGAGTCTGTGATGAAGATTTTTGACATGTAGCAATCAAGTCTGTGTCCGTAGGCAATTGCAAAGGGGAGAGCTTTCTGGGGGGAGAGAGGGGAAGACACTGTAGCAATCTTTCTTCTTCCTTCCTTTTATACAGTTTGAGCTCCCAGTTGG
The DNA here is from genome assembly GCA_004027205.1 of Ctenodactylus gundi. NCBI lineage: Eukaryota > Metazoa > Chordata > Mammalia > Rodentia > Ctenodactylidae > Ctenodactylus > Ctenodactylus gundi. Next base: position 41,059 of record PVKB01005084.1, on the reverse strand, counting down.
CCTCCCACATCCGGGTGGGTGCTCTTCCCTCATTCACTGGCCCACAAATCACTCACACACAACTATAAGCTCTACTCTGGGTATGTTTCCTAATTGCCTCAAGTTAACACAACCTCTTTAATGGGCATGGACTGCTTTGAAAAATCACTTGACATTGTCTACGAAACAACACCTATATGCATACTCCACACTTATTCCATTTGCCAATAGTCATGTGTCCAGCTGTCCACCCATATAAATGTGTAAGGATACTCGTTGCTAGCATTCTGAAACTGGCAACTACCCAAATTTCCACCAGGAGTGGAAGATAGAAACAAACTCATATATGTGCACAGTGTGATATTACACATAATGAAATATTTATGTAATACTACAGATAATTCATACAGAAATAATATTGAACAAAAGAAGGCAGACACAGCAGAGCATACCCTAAAAATTTACACTTATGTAAAACCACTGTTAGGTAAAACTAGTCCACACTTGCTCAAAGCCAGGAGAGCAGTTACCTTGGGAAATAATAACCCAAAAGCCAAAAAGAGTGCATGCTTAGAGTGGTTGTAATGTTCTGTTTCCTTACCTGAAGCAATTATATGACTGTGATCAATTCTTGAAATGTTGTTAAGTTATTCCTAGGACCTATGCACAATTCTGTAGGTAGATTATGCATGGATCAACTCTCAAACATTTAAAATAACATTCACACAGGTTAGCAGAAGGCTATTCAAAAAATGTGTAAGTGATAACAGTAGTGGATGGAACTTTGCCATAGGCATTGTATTGAGTCTGGCATTTTTAATACTTTAATTTATTTCATTCTTCTTTCAACATGACAATGTGGATACAACTGTCACCCTAATCTTAGAAAGGAAACTGGTCTGGAAATCTTGATTATCTTACCCCTGGACACACAATAGGTAAGCAATAGGGCAGGTATTCAAATAGGAGCACTGTAGCTCCATCATCCATACGTTAATCATCACATAAAATGCCTCTCACACACTAGGAAAATCTTGGATACTACAAACTTCTTCATTCCCAGAATTATTCTTGGGGGTAAATCACTTACAAACCTGACAAATTTAGATAAATTCCCCAAAGTTACTTCTGGATTAAAATAAAACATTTAAATCAAAATCTAATGGTAGTAGAGATGGAGAAAGTCTAGAAAAAAGTCAAGCAGTCACAGAGGAAATCACAAGGGCTATAACTTTCTGCTTGCTGAAGACTCTCTTTTAATAAATCACCACCTATACCACTGCATAGTAACTACAGGCGATCTGGATTGATGCTCCCGTTTCCAGGAAGTTAGAGGGCTGTTAACACTGGCACATGATTCGTCATGATGTGTTGAAGGATGGTTGGCATTCAAGGAGACAAGGGTGTGTGCTTCGTGTTTGATGATATGTTTTGTCATTTGGAAAGAATTTAGAGGTGGAAGTATTTATAAAGGCAGAGTAGAAGCCAACTCTCTCCACTTGTCACTTGTGTTACTTGGGAGGTTTTAAGTTAAGAAAAGAAACAGGAGGAAAATACTGAATTTGTCCTATAATGGAGAAGAGAGTTACTCTGCTAAGAGACAGAGTGCAGTCAGGAAATAGAGTCGGCAACAAGCTGGGGGACCAGTTATTTGCTCTGTTTATCTGTGTTTTTTTCTTCTGCTAGCTATTGAGTTTCTGTCACCCTGTCTTTACTTCCTTCTGCAAGTCTTCATTGTTGATGTCTTACAATCTGCTGGCCACCTATTTATCCCTCCGTTCTGAAACCAGGTCCTGTCAGGCTGAACATAGCCATGGCCATGGGCATTACACACGTTGAATAGTTCTCATCCTTACCTCAGCAGGTACCACCTGCATACACAGCCTGTGCGTGCACAGGGGATGGTGTATTGCCACTCCTGCTCTGAGGAAAGGCCACTATGGCCTCACAAGTGACAGGGTTAATTACAGTGAGTGGAGCAATAGGGTAGAACATGAAGGGTTGCCTGTCAAAATTCCCATTACATGAATGACAGAGTCAAATAGAGGATGCTTGAAGCTCCACTTCTAGAGGCTCGTAGAATGTTGAAATTTTTTTGGAAAATTTATGGAAAATGATATGCCACAGAATCTCCGTCTTGCATTTCTTATGTGAAGCCATAAGCTTCTTCTTATCCCCTCCCCCCCTTTCTTCTTTAGGTCCTTCCTTTTTCCTTCCCTCTTTCTTTTCTCCAACAGATGCATGTCCTGTTCTGGAACGGAGGCCCTAGACTAAGAGAAGCAAGCTATGATCATCTCTGAGACGATGATTTGTCTAGGCATGTCTGATTACTGATAGGTGGTCTTGGGGTATTCAACCCAAAGACTCACTCATCCCATGGAAAGAGTAGAAGCTATAGAATTTATGGTGATGTGGGCTACAATTTTACATCCTGGAGTCCAGATGGTAATGCAGCACACATGTAGAATAATTTTATTCACCTTCTGCATGTATTCACAGTCATACAATGTGGCTGAATCACCACAAGAGCTGCAAATAGCAATCTAACCTCGAGAGCACAGAAGATACCAACTTAGCATGATCATACTAAGATGCCCTCAGCCAGCTCAAGAAGCAGAATAAATAAACACAGCCTCCTTTCAGAGTAGGGGAGAAGGAGAGCATTGCACACTGCACAGTGGCCATAGCTCAAAGCCTGATTAATGAGCACAGGTGAGACAACCCCTGCAGGATTGCCAGATCTAAGCCAGGATCACTCCGGAGTGGCTTGGGGGCTCCCTACAAGCAGGTAAAGCAAAACTAACAAAATGTGGCTATTCAGTCTTATATAAGCTCATTTGTACAAAGGAATTTTTGAAGATGAGAATCACATTTTATAACACTTTAGCTCAAGCTTTGCAGTTAATGACCTCAGCCTCAGGGATTTGGCACTTAATTGGGGAAATGAGATTAATATATATTTAATAATGACATAAGACAACATAAGAACTGTCACCAGGGAGCCCTGAATAGTGGTTATTGCATTAAGTTTCATGGGATAACTTCCAAGAAGGAAGACATTCTGAGAGCTGGAAGGAACTGGGGGGTTGTCATGGAAGAGGAGAATTGATTTATGTATTGGACATTGATGCAACTTAACTAGGCTGAATATGAAAGAAATCTTCAAAATTGGAAATATTTGTAATATTATGGTGCAGCTAATTTTCTCCTAAACATTTCAAAAGTGTAAGCCTTTACCATTAAATGAGTGTTGTGTATGGAACGCCAGGATTTGGAGATTCATGGGAAGATTAACTGTGGTTATAAGAGGATATTTAAAAAATAAAAAGTAGAATAGATATTTTATTATATTGGCTATTTTCTTGACTCAAACGGAAAGCATCTAGTACGGGAGTTGAATAGATATTGTCTTAATCACTTTCTTGTTGCTGGGCACAATATCCAATGCACAGAACTTAAAAGCAGAGATATTTTTTAGCTCACAGTTTCAAAGGTCTCAATTTATGCATGGTTGGCCAGCTTCAAGGCAGAAAAGGCATGACTGAACATCCTGCTAAAGGATAGCTATTCGTCTCATCAAAGAAAAGAAGCAGAAATGGAGAAGGGAGGAGTGGGGAGCAAGAAATACCCTTCCAGGTCACACCCTCAGTGACCCACTCCTCCAATTCCTAACAGCACATTCGGCAACTAAACCTCTCGATAGATGAACCCATGGATGAGTGTCGTGCTTCCACGAACCAGTCACTCAATAAATGCAAGACATTTTGGAGGGACATTTTAGATTTAAACCATAACAAACAGTTTACACTTTTGGCATTGTGGGTCATTCAATCATCATTGCAATTCCTTATTGCTGCTGTTTTAGCTCCCAAAATAGTCACAGACAAGGTGCAAACAAGTGGGCGTGGCTTTTGCTACTGTGTTCCACTCCAGCTTCATTTACCAAACCTGGTGGCATGCTGCACTGGCCATGTGATCCACAGCTTTTGTCCTCTCTCTGGATGTTTAATTCTTTGAACATGATCGGAATCTACGTTAAGTTTGCCCTTGGGGACAACATGTGATATAAATATTTTTTCACTCGATAGAGGTTAACTGTAGGTCTGCTATGTTTTGGGCACTGTGCTGGTCAGGTGGGATAGAATGTTGGACAGGTAAAAGTGATCTTTCACACAGACCTTCCACCTTCAGAGAGAAGCACAGAGGTAGAGAAGGAAACTATCAACTTGGAAGTTGGAGTAATCAGAAATGGCTTCCTTGAGTAAGTAACTTTGATTGGGACTAGAAGAACCTTGTTCTTATAGCACACATTACTTGTGAAAGCATTGAGGAGGGATCTGGCAGGCAAGGGAAGTGTCTCATGTGGAAGAAATACATATTCAAATGTACAGATGTAAAAGAGAACACTTAGTTAATTTAGATTTACCTTTTTTTCTTTTTGCAGTGCTGAGATTGGGACCTAGGCCCTTGTACGTGTTAAGCAAATACTCTACCAGTGAGCTATACCTGGCCCCAAGACGGTGTTTATTAGAGAGTCGGAAAAGCTCAGTATGTCTCCAACAGAGAGAAGGGGGACTAGGTGAAAAATTGATGGTCTCCCTGGAAGCCCGCCAGAACCCCCAAAAGTGATACACACGGTGACAGGCACCTGACCCCCAGTACGCATTCATTTATTTTACAGTAGATGCATCAGGGAATTTTATAACCAGCCCTGGCTGAGAGCAGTTGAGATTCTACAGATAATAAGCACTGAGAAGTTCTCTCATGAAGACGATGAATTCACTCCAGCAATAAGGATGTTATGGCCGCTCCAAGAGAATCTGCTAAGTTTTGCATCAAAGGAGAATAGGGATCCTTCACGAGCACCATCCATCTCCACACCAGTCCATTTCCACAACATTCTCAACACGCGATAAACTGGCATCAAGGATCGCCGACCAGCGAGGATTTGTGCTTGTGTTTTGGTCCTTTTCCTTCAATAAAAATGTGCGACTATGAACATGGGTATACATATGTCTCTGTTGTGTGTTGTTTTGGCCTCTTTGGGATATATTCCCAGGAGGGGTGTCGCTGGATCGAAGGGGATACTTATTTCTAGTCTTTTGAGTGCTCTCTATACTGCTTTCCAGAGTGGTTGAATGAATTTACATTCCCACCAGCAGTGCAGGAGGGTTCCTTTCTCCCCACAGCCTTGCCAGCACTGATTGCTATTTGACTTGTTGATATAGGCCATTCTCTCTGGGGTGAGATGGTATCTTAGCGTTGTTTTGATTTGCATTTCTCTTATGGCTAGAGATGTTGAACATCTTTTCATGTATCTGTTGGCCCTTTGTACTTCTTAGTGAGTGAACTGCCTCTTCATTTCATTTGCCCATTTTTCAATAGGATCCTTTATTTTGGTAGGCTTAATTTCCTTCAGCTCCCTGTGTATTCTAGTTATGAGTTAAATATCTGAGATGCAGCACAACTAACAATAGCTAGAACATGGAAGTCACCAAAATACCCAACAACAGACCAGTGGATACACAAACTGTGGTACTTATACACAATGGAATACTATGCATCTCTGAAGTCCAACAGTGGGAAGGCTTTTACAGGCAAATGGAAGAAACTTGAGAACATCATGCTTAGCGAAGTGAGTCAGAAGCAGAAGGTGAAACACTGAATGGTCTCCCTGATATGACAGACCCAGATCACAACTATCTCATGGAACTTAAAACGAAAAACAAAGTGAAACAGGGGGAGAGGGTAAGGAAGGAGGGAGGGAGGGGAGGATAGAGGGAGGGACAAAGGAGAGTGGGAAAGCCCTTGTCACCTTGACAAGATATGCATGTGCATAAAATACTCAACTCTATTGTAAACCTTAAATTTTTCACGTATACATATCAATAAAATGGGAAAAAAATGTGTGACTGAAACTCTATATCTGACCTGCTGCCAAGTGAGAATGGATCCTCTACATCTATGAGCAGGGCTGTCTTTTCTCTGTGTTGTTATTGTCAACAAGCACTTTCAGCACTCTGTGTAACTGCATTGTAGGGACGTTGGGTTCTAGTAAACTGAGGCACTACCTTCATCCAATAGAACACAGTGAACACTTGTGAATCTTAATTTATATTATTTTATGTAAGTACTGAAGTACCCAACACAATACTTGACACACAAAGGACATCAGCAAATATCTGTTCTCTTGCCTTTCTTCTTCCAGGCTATTCTGCTGTTCATCTCTTGCCCAGTATCTCACGAGACCTCTCATGTGCCATATTTTCCACTCCACCAGATGCCTTAGGGGTACCTACATAAACAAATCTTGTGCTGGAGCAAGTCCTTTCCAGTCACACTAAAAGAAATGTCTGATGGACAGAGAACAGAGGAACAGCCACATGCCTGGAGACAAGTACAGGGCACGCGTATGCAGTGATCTAAACACTATGTGGGGCCTTTTTCTTCCTGCATTCTCTGCTATGCGTGACTATCTCTGCAGGGCCAGCTCTATGTGCACAACCAACATCTGCACAGCCAAAGGCTGGTCAGCTTCTCCTGCCTCTGGCCACAGAAGAGAACACACCTATGAACACAGGTCACCTTCAAGGATTCATCTGTCGATGTCAGACTGCTCTGTATTTTGCAATTAATCCTCTTAAGGAGGCACAGAGGGGCAACAAGATGCCAAGGGCATGTAACTTAGGCTTTCTGGTGCAAAATAAAACATTGAAATAAAACAATTGGGCCAAATGATGCAATCTAAACTCTGAATCTGTGTAAGAGTTCAGTTCCTTCACCAATGAGTGATCTTAATGAGATTCTTTTACCAAGTTTTTGCCTTTGTTTTCTTATCTGTCTAATGAGAATGTGACTGCAGATGAGAGCTAACGCTTCTTACACCTTTAAACCAAATATTCCTGTGGCACTTTTGAAGTAAGGAAAGAGATCACTGAACTAGAAGTTACAGAACTTAAATTCCTATCTTCACTTCCCCTGTAACTAGTGCCACAGTCTTGGGTAAATAATTTAGTGCCTCCAGGAATGATTTCCAATAAAATCAAAGGGGAGAGCTTCATGAACTGTAAGTCGTATGAGTCAGTGACCCAAAGACGGGATTGTTTGGGACATTGTCTCTGAATAGTATCTGTGAGCTCAGGAGGAGTCAAATATCCTAATGCCTGCCTAGGAAGAATGAAAGCTTTGATCTGGCAGGCAATGTGAAACCTCTGGTCTACTCATTGTGCAGACAGACCAGCCTCCGGGCATCTGACTTCCACCTTGTGTTTCCTTGGAAATTGTTTTCTTCATTTTTATCTTATTACCAAAGTGAGACAAGTTCAAAGTCAGAGAACAGCAAAAAGAAATAACTCCTACAATCTACCCCATCCTCAGACACAGCCACACTTAAATTTTGTTTTCTCCCTCACACACTGTCTTTAATATCTCCAAGTGAAATGCAACATTTATCCAAATCCCGAGGTCTCAAGAAATATGTGTTAAATAAAGCAAAGTGTGCCTGAAATTGTATTGTAACCAGTTCCTTCTCACTTGCTATTTTAATGTTACCTCCTTCTTGGTTACCATTGACCATATATCAGCATGAGTTTTCCACGATGACATGACAGTGCTTTTGATGGTCTCTTCTGCTATAGCCCCATAGATCTCAGCCCTCTAAGGCAACTATAGCAGAAGGCTGATTATTGGATATAGTAAGACCCAGAAGGAGAGGGCCAATGGTTACAACTGTAAAATAGGAAATAATATAACACAAAATTGGGTATTTCAAGCATTATTAGCCCTCTGCCTGCGTCATACTTTATCAGGAATTATTTCTGGCAATTTCTCATCTTAGACCAGGAAGGTTCAGAAACTCTCTGTCAAGGGCCAGATAATAATCGTGACAGTCTTCATAGGTCATAATGAGTGTGTTGCAGCTATTCAACTTTGATATTATAATGTAAAATGAGTCATGGTGATATGTAAACAACTGGATGTTGCTATGCTCCTGTTAACATTTACTTACAAAATCAGGCATGGATCAGACTTAGCTTTGGGTCATTGCTTGATTACCCTTGGTATAGACCCTGACCACTATGAGGCTAGGATCCACTCTCTTGGAACTGAGTTTTGTTCCTTTATTTCTCTAAATTGAAGGACACTCTCTGTCATGCCAGAAAACAAAAATAAAAACATAATAACATCTAAATAAGCAACACATTGCAAAAAAAAAAAACACCTCATTTGCATTAACATAAAACTGTTAGCTTTCCATTGTTTTGGACCTTGTCATTCTTAATTTTACATAACCTTGAAAAAATTGACAATGGTTGTTGCTTGTTTGCTTATTTGCGTCTTCCTAGAGAACTCTTATGCAACCAAGAACCGAGAGAAGCTTTGAATTATAGTTGTTACCGTTGTTTTACTTGTCCTGAAGCTGTAGATGGAGTTCTTTGAACCTATCCAAGGTCATACCTGTGCATCTCCCTCTACCAGCGTTCTGCAGGAAAAACTAATGGGCAGGCAGCAGACACTGGAGAAGAGTTATCTCTCCTTTCCCAAGCCAACATTGAAGGTCTCCATTTTCTTCCTTTTTTTCCTTCATGTTATAATAGGAGCTTCACAGTTCAATGGGTTCTACAGAGTATTTTGCAGAAAATGTAGTCTGAGCCACAACTTGCTCTAATAATAATAACTGACAATTATTGGGAGTTCACTACAACCTGGGCACTTTGCCAAGTGTTTTATACATGTTATCTTGGTTAAATCTCACAATGATTCTATGAGATAGGCGTTACTCCTTTTTCTATTTTATGCATGGGAAACTGTGGTGTCAAGAGGTCTATCAGTTCCTTAGGCTTACAGAGACAGAAAATAGTGGAGTTAGTTTTGAATGCGGGTCTTTCTAACTCAAAATGTGTCCTAAATATACCACCATGGAGCCTCTGCATCTAGAAAACAGTCCCTCTGGGATATAGCACGTGTGCACAGTGTCACCAACCCTCAGACGATGGAAGAACAGGGCCTTGCTCTTAAAAGGCACCACAGAGACTCTTGACATTCTACTAAGACCAAAGTCACTTAATAAAGTGCTTCTATTGATTTTTTCTAGTAAATAAATTCATGATAGGCTAGAGGGCTTAATTTCAGACAAAATAATGTATAAGAAGGAAACAAGTGACACATAGGTGACTTAATAAAACTTCTTAATAAAGCTTCTTTATGCACTCACTCAGGCTACATCAAAATATAACACTGAAATTGAACGACTGTGCATATCAAATTTAGAACTGACATCATCCCTACTCTGTGGGCTTTATAAATGACACTAAAAATGATTACACATTTCTCATTGGCCAAGTATCACCAAACATTCCATTCACATTTTACAGTTAATTAACATGCTAACATCTGCATTAATCAGAATAATCTACCCTTTGCTACAGTAATAGGCAACCCTAAAATGTTGGAGGCCAAACAAAGCAATGGTTTATTTCTTGTTCAGACTGTATGTTTATTATAGTCAACTGCTCACCACAGGCCAGCAGACTTAATAGGTACTTGAAATCTGAGATTATTCTGAAACTTTCTGGAATATTCCCCCTTTAACATGCCTGGTTGGTATCTGAAACATTGTTGGTTGTTACTGCAGAAGGAGCAGAGGGCACTGGAGTATCTCATTTTACCAATCAAATGTTCGAGCCAAGAAAAGTCACATGTTGCTTTTATGCAAACTTATCAGCCAGAGCCACATGTTAAAGGGATAGAAATGAAATGTTTGCTTGAAGGCAAATTTTGTTATTATCCTTCCTTTTACAAAAGAGGAAATAGAAGCTAAGGAGCTTATCCAAGGTTATACAGCTAGATAAATGGTTGAGCCAAGATCTGACTTTCTGATAGACGCATAAGCAGGTTTCTACAGTACAAAATAGATTGAGATGCAGTAGCAGTTTACACACTAACAACAAAATCTCAAAAGAACAGTAAACAATGAATACTTGTAATCAGGAAGTGCAGTGTCTTTCAAAAAAACCAGAGCTCTGAGGAGGAACCACAGCTTGAGTTGAGTCTGGGAAGAGAGGGAAGAATGTTCCAAGCAAAGACAAGAGGGGAAGCCAAAATGTAAAGATACAAAACGTAGAATAAGTCGGATTTGTAAGAAAAGCAGAAGCAGGGCTTGGAGAGATGGTGGTGAGTGTGAGGTAGCCAGAGATAAAATCAGTAGCAGAATGCTGACAATCTAGGGGTTTTGCTCCCCCAGACATAAGGGGATACAAACAGGGTATTAATCTACACTAACTCATCCCACTGAAGGCACAAATCCACTTAGCCTTGAGTCAAAGCCTCATTTTTTTTGAAGTACAGCATTTCTGGGGTTTTATGGAGTGTTTGGTACATTGTTGGTATTTAATAAATATTTATTACACATTGAATGATTTTCAAGAGAAGGGTATATAAGGATTAGAGTTTACCCTGAGGAAAAAACAGGAAGAAAACTTGAAATCTAAGGATAAGGAAACCTCCCAGAAATTTTGCAGATTGACTTTGTCACTGAGGACTCAGGGTTATCAACATGCTGGCACATAGGCAAAGGAAAAAACATGATGAAAATTCTATGGTCAAGATTTATCTCGTCCTGCAGGAAACAGGTCTGCCACCTGGAACTGTTCATATTTGACTTGAGTAATTTTCTTTTCTGTTGTTGTTGTGGAAGAGCATTCTCCTAACTTAGTATAATGAAACTGATTTCCTGTGTTTGAAGTAATCACCAAGAAGTGAAAGAAGGAAAAATTCAGTCATAAAACACTTGAGCTAAGCGATACCCTTGGCATGAACTCACCAGTGGGGGGCCCTTCTGGATTTACCACCAAGAAGTTGGCAGGGGTGGACAGTCAAGTACACTGACAAAGAGCTCAAAATAAATGCACCTTCCTCTCCTCAAATACACAAATTCTAAGTGGAGAAAGATTTCTGTTCTAAATGCCCCAGTGGTCTTTAACCCTAAGCATAGATTTGAAATGTCCTGGTGAGTGTTTTCCTTGGAATATGTCATTGTTCCCATCTCATGATGCCCAGATGGATTCTCACTCCTAAGAAGAAATTTAAGAGATCTAAAAATAGGGTAGATGAGGCTCAGGAAGACACGTGATTTCATTAATGAAGAGTCTTATGCTTAGATGCTGAACTGATAACCTTGGGACATACAAGGAGGTTTGGCTGAGGATGACAGTGACCATTCATTCTCTGTAAGGTTCACTTAATATTGTAGAAACGTCACTTGGAAGATGGGTGGAGGATGGATGGAAAAGGTATCACGTTGTTCCTGGTTACTGAATTTGATTGCAACAATCACATCAAATGAGAAAAAAAATAAAGACTTCAATTTTACCCACAAATATGGTGATAGAGTGGAGGGGATCAGCATTAGTTTGTTATGGTGCCATAACAAAGTTCCTTGGACAACCCAACAGACATCTATTTTCATACAAGTTCTCTCTGTGTAGTCCAAGTTGGTCCTGTGCTCACTGTGTAGCCTCGGCAGTATTTTCATACAATTCTGAAGGCTGAAAATACCAGGTCAAAGTGCCAGCATAATTGATTCTCCTTGAGGATTGTAAGGTAGATCTTACAATCTCCCTTTCTTAAGCCTTTCTTTGCTTTTATCATTGCATGGTGCTTCCCTGGTGTCTTCAACCACCTTCCTTGTCTCTGTGTCCAAATTTCCCCTTTGTTATAAGAACACAACTGAATCTTTCCACATAACGGATCCACATCCATCTAGGAACAAATACAGCTTCCCTTTCTCTAATCTGATGGTTTGCAAACTCATTCAGGCCTGTAGCTTAGCCACACCCAACATTAACAAGTCCTGTCACCCTTAATGCCACCATATATGTGGCCTCTGGCAACCTTTATTATTTGAGTTTTTAGATGCAATGTCTTCTTAATGAAGAAGGGCCATTTTATGTGTTTATGTTTTCTGTCAACAAAGGGGGAAAGAAACTGGATCAAAGAGAAGACTGGAGAGAAGAGAGAAAAATGAGATAGTGGGAAAAACAAAAGGAAGACAGGAAAGAGGAGAGAGAGAGAGAGAGAGAGAGAGAGAGAGAGAGAGGTTAATGTAGTCTGCTGTAGGTGTCTCTGCCTCAGCACTGCTAACCCTTCAGGCTGGATACTCCCTGAAGTGTGTTGCAGAATGTTTAAACCTGCCCTCTACCCACAGCACCCTCTTCACATTGTGACCACCAAAAATGTCTCCAAACATCCCCAACTATTCTTGAGCAGACAAAAATCACCAATGATCTAGGCCACGGTATGATTTCTCATAAAAGATGCACGTGGCTAGTTTAATTGCATAGAACAAAGAAAACAAGGTGAAGAAACACAAACAGGAAGACTCAGGTGTAGGCATGGTCCCTGCAGCTTCCTACTATTTACCAGGCAAGGCACAACTGGTTTAGGCTTCACAAAACAATTGATTCCACATACCTGTGACAGTTTATCACATTTCTTAACAAAAACATTTTCTCCCTACTCAGAATATAGAGTGCTACGCTAAATACAGTTATAGGTTGGGATTTTGCTCCTTTTTTTCTAATTAGTTTCTACTTTTTTTTTTAGGAAAGCAATATGAATTTTTTTTACACTGAAAGTACACACATCTTTTGACCCTACTTTTTGATATAATGCATTTTCTAACTAAAAGTTGACCCTGAGTCTGACACAATTTTGTCCGTGGTCATTCTAACAAAATCATTGGTCACAGATGGCATTATCAACTGCTAGAATCTAGAGCTTCAGCATTAGCAAGCCTGGTGCCACCCACGGTGTTATTTTGGGCAGGCTCGTTTTTGAGTCTTCATTTCCTCATCTTGTTAAATGGCGCAAAAATAGCATTTCAGGGATTTTGAAACTAAACCTAATGAATGGAAAGTCAGGTTAGCCCAGGCTCTGGAAAGGATGGAGTAAATATTTAATTTTACTTTTATCTGCAAAGAAGGATCAGAAAGACGGGGAAACAGATATGAAGTAATATGAGAAGTGAATGAGAGATGCCTATCTTGAGAAAGAGGAGTCCAGAGAAATATTAGAATTCATCTTCAAGCACCTGATGGAACATTGGAAATGAAGCTTAAAACGCAGAATTGATAGAGGTGCTAGGGAAAGAGATATTTAGGTTCAAGATATTTTCAAAGGATTAATTATTGAAGAAGAGTAGGTCTCCTTATGATGAATGGTTGAAAAGATCGTCCACTGAGTGAGAGAAGACACTCCTACACATCCTTCCATATTCATCTCGGTTTTGCCCTCCTGAGGAAGTCTATCCGGATTGTCTTCATGGTGTAGCCTGAATTCAGCACCTTGACCTTAATCCCCTGAGTTCTACTTCCTTTTTCTACAACTACACCATAACTGTTCACTTTGGGGCCACAGCGCCCATCCTAATGCTGGGAACTGAATAAACATCTTTCTCTCAGTGGGAAAAATAAGAAAAGGTCATGAGAGATTTTTGATTTGAAGAGGTGCTGAAATTGGACATCTATACATTTTCATGTATCTCAACAACTAAGTGCTTTCTTGGTTGGATATTCTAACATCCAACTTATCTTTATCAAGGTCTCATCAAGCTGAAAAAAACAGCTTCAAAAAGAAAAACCCAGCTTGAGGCAAGAATGGTAGGAAAAAGCAAACAAAGGTTCAGTCTACTTTTTTTCCTTTGCCTTTTTGTTTTCTAACACAATGTCCCATGGGTCATTTTGCAGTAGAAGTATTTTTCCCACCAATCAGTGGATCCGAGCCTCCATGAGCCTAAACACCTACTATGTGTGAGCTGACTCATATCCCTGACTTTTAATAGTGAGTTCATAGATGAAAGCCCATTTGGGAATTAAAAGTTATAAGGACATATGTACTTAACTCAAGTAACAACAACAACAAAATAAATATTGCACCGTTCTGTAAACTTTCCCTCTATGAAGATTTATTCTATAGTTTCTAAAAGATGGAAAAGCTGCTTATACAACTGAAAAAGACAGCTAGTCCTCCCACACTGCTGTGTTCTGTGCACACCCATGATTGTAAGATGTGGGATACATGCGTTCTTATCAAAGCTGTTAGCAAAGAAGCCATTCCCTTAGGTCAATGGGCAAGTGGCTATTCGCAAGGTTACAAATAAACAGAAGCTGTAAGCCTGAAGTGGAAGGTGAGAATTCATTTCTAAGAATGGCTGAGGTGAGGGGTTGGAAGAGGAAGAAGTGAATTGGAGGCTAAGGAGCTGTGAAATGTTTGAAGTGGACAGTGATATCCTAAAGCATCTAAGGATTTACATTTTGCACAAAGCTCTAGGGACCTGTGGAAAATTTATTCATAGAAACTGATGGAACTAAAAGTCTACCATAATGCATCCTTCAGATTTTTGGTTTCTTTTGTTTTGATTTTATTTGCATGGAGGGACATTTCAATTCAACAAATACTGTGGCCCTCCTGTGTGCAAATCATAGGGATGGGGAGGTGACTATGATGTAGTTTTTGTTTCCAAATGTTATTAAAATAATAGTTTGGAAAAACAATTAACATTGAGTTTATTATAAGGAAAATAACAGCTACCACTTACTAATGCCTACCACCATGTTCTTCTAGAAAAATTAGTAACGCAGAGTATAAGAAGATATGATTGCGAACACAGGTCAACAACCTTGACCCACAATCCAGACCTACCCTTTAACTCATTGTGTGTGTGTGTGTGTGTGTGTGTGTGTGTATGTGTGTGTATTGAGAGAATCCCCATCTCTCCTGTATCTCCTGTGCTCATTTTTTATTTCTAACCTACCGAAGTGTTCACAAGGTTATTGTGATAATCAAATTGGCAAATAAATGTAATTAATTATCTAAATTAACTAGCAAATACAATTAGCAGTGCATGCGCTAGTTATAATTGCTGTCATCTCTGTGTACCTGAACTATACTACACAGGGTGGGATCTCATGATAATCTTATTCTGTTCCTGTTTCACAGGTGAAGAAGCTGAGGCCCTGAGATCTTAATTGATGTGTTCGAGGACACAAAGCATTCAAGGGTTTTCAACGGACAAAAATTGCAACAATTTATTTTAAAGGTCTTCATTGATGAAATTTGCAATTCTAGATTTAGGCAAGAGATTTTCTTTTTTCTCCAGAAAATAGAGTAAGAATAATGAGCTGAATAGGAGAGGTCGGTTCTTGGACAGAGAAGGACAAAGAACAAAAGGGTGACTGGTCATTTCAAAGCTGTGTTCCCTGTAAGACAGAGACCGGGAGATAAATAATAGAAAAATAAACTGGTAGGCTAGCATCAAGTTATTTAAGGTTAGCCTTTTTGCCTAAGGATGAAGGCAGAGAGAATCTCATTATCATGTCTATGGAAACTGGCCTACTTAGGAAATGTGGCTGTTACATCTTTCTCCTTTTTCTCCAAAGCTCTGATAACAGTGTAGCTTCACTTCGGGACAAAGGCACTTAACATGGGTAATTCCACTTTGATTTTTAATCTGATCCCTTGGGGCTCAGCACAGAAGGCTAGACTAAGATGACAACAGTGTTTATCTGACAAAAATGAACTGAAGATGCAAATCCTAATCTAGCTTCGAGAACCATCTTCTTCCGCTACATCCTAGGTGATAATATAAGAAGAAATCAGTGAATAAACGTGGTTGTCATCAGATATTCATCACTGGGACGAAATGGCTGACACTCAGCACTTTAAAAAGGAAAGATTTATTTTGGCGCAGTTTCAGTGGGGTCAGTCCATAGCTGGCTGGCTCTGAGGCAAAAACCACATAGCAGAATGGCGCGGTGGAGGAAAGGTGTTCCCCACATCATGGCCAGGAAGCAGGGACAGACAGGAGGCATCCGGGGTAAGGACACACCCTTCACACTCACCTTCCCAGTGACTAACCTCTTTCAACCAGGCCCCAGCTCCAAACAGTATATTGAGCTATGAACTCAATAGGGGATTTAGCCACTAGTAAGAACAGTGCCCTCATGATCCACTTACCTCTCAAACAGAGGAGATTTTAGGAGGACATTTTGTATCTAAACCATAAAAGAGAGGCTTTGGGTAATAACTTTGGGAATGCAAGGGAAGTAGCTGATGAATTTGGGAAGGAGGTAGGCAGTATTTAAGCTGAGGAGAGACAGAAAATTTGTCAGTCTGACTTGCCTTCATATCCTCAGGATAGACAGTCTAGCTTTCTTTGGCTCTAGATCATGCGTCACCTAATTTTTCTCAGTTTGGTGACATTTCTGTGTTATGCCCGGCACATAGTAGGTGCTTCATAATTCTTGGTGGAATGAAGAATAAATGAACAGATTAATGAATACAGGAATGTTGGCATTCTGAGTTTTCCGCAGAACATTACCTAAGTAGCAAACAATCAGCCCATTAGCCAGTCTCCTGATTACAAAGACATTGAATGCTCCTTTATTTGGAGAGATATTGGTGCTTTTGAAAATATACTATAAGCACAGACTGCCTTTGGGGCTTAGTTAATAATCCCTCTTTAAAATGAAAAACACACTCACACTGCAAATCTCTTGTGTGACAAGATTTCAGCCCTGCAGGTATTCTGTTCTTTTGCAAACATAATTTCTTTCCCATTTACTGGACACATTATGCTAATTAATGAAAACGCCAGCTTCCAGAAATATACCAAGGTTTTGTTTTTATTTTTATAGTGGAACTTCTATTACTGTGACGATATTTATTGCTTGGGAAGATAGATGCACCCATTCTTTGAATCAATAATTGAGATAACTGTATGTCATGAACATTCACAACTGCAAAGACTTCAAAGAGGTTCAGCAAGAATTCCCCCCTGGAGGAGTCTGAAATGTGGTTCAGAAGATAAGATAGATTCATACAACAAAGTTAAATAATAAAACATCGGACAAATGACAGTAAGCCACCTTGCAAAGAAGGGCTGAAATCAGTGTGTGGTTGAGCCCAACTTGGTTGAGAATGACGTCTCTACCCACAAGAGTTTTTATTTTTAAATTTTTCAGTTCTTTGGAGGACGAATGGAAAAGACATTTTCCAATAATTCAGCTAATGCATAAACTATCTTGACCCTTTGAAAAGTATTTCTGATTGGCTCAATCTGGCCCAAAGTCTGAGAAAAAAGATAATGCATCCCATAGCCTCTGACAGTTAAGAGAAAATAGCTTATTTTTTTCTTCAAATATTTAGATCTTGTCATTCTTCATCAGGGCTAAGGGTATCAAGGTGAATACAAAGGAATATCAAGAGGAAAAGGCTGTCAAATCTCTGCCCCCATGTCTGGAAGTGGATCAGACCTGTGCATTTATTTGCTAAAATTCATTTAAGATCCTGTTCTTTTTCATATTGTATTACATTTTAAAATAAAATTTGTGCAAAACAGAAAGGAATAAACTACTAAGAGAAGCAAGGACACTTACAAATTCTCTATTTCTCATTCGTTCAAGTTTCCACAGTCCCCTAAAAACATAATGACCTTGTATTTTATGTAGATTCAATTTTGGTCTCACTCATTTGTAGAATTACTTGCTTTAGGACATGCTGTCTAATTCATCACATTTGTGCTTAAAGCCTTGTGTGGTTGTGGTAGAAACCGAGGTGTCCTTTGGTCCGGGGGAAATATTAGATATCTTTGATTCTCAAAGGAGATTTTTAAATTTTTTTGTTCAAGGAAAATAATGTCATGGAAACATCTGGAGGGGCTGTTTGCCATGGTTACCATAAAATGGATAGGGCTGCAGAGAAGATGGACAATGGAAGGCTCCCTCCTGCTGCACCCTGGGGAGATGAGGTTTCTGTAATAACGGTGGTTACTAACTACTTAGTGTTTATCTAGTCCAGACTCAATTGTAAGCACTTTGAGCATATTAATACACCCCAAACCACAAATGAGGTAGACACTCTCTGTATGTTGACTTTATAGCCGATAAGCTGAAAGCAGAGAGAGGTGAAGAGTTTTTGCCCAAGTCCGCACAGTTGAAAAGCTGGCACGAATACTAGCCTGGACCCATGGGTGTGGTCTCAGACTGAAATGACTAGACAGCCCTAGCGAACAGAGTCACGATTATGTCTTTGCAAGGAGCCTGATATTATTAATGCTCTATCTTGTGAATTTCCCCATTGACTTTCAGGGTATAGCTGCATTTCTGAAGTTATTTCTAATATCAGCTCTATCTCTCCTCGGTGGCCCTTGACTCGTAGGGAAGGGAATCAAAGGTCATACAAGGTGAGCAATAATAAAGCCCTAACTTTGCAGGTGTAATGGGCCTTTATATATGTAGGTTTCAAATCTGTGGATTCAACCCAACTTAGATAAAAAATATTAGAATCAAATTTGCGAAGACATTTTCCTTACCATTACTCCCTAGGCAATACAATATAATATTGATAGGCCCAGTATTTACATTGTGTTTGGTATTATAAGCAATCGAGAGATGATTTAAAGTATATGGGAGGATGTGCGATGCTTCTCTACAAATATCATACAACTTTATACAAGGTAATTGAGAAGTCCTAGTTACTCTCCATTGGCGAGATGTTCCATTTGACACCCACATATGGAGAGAAGAAAGAGTTATTTCAGCTCCCATCACAACGGGAAGGAGAGTGGAGTAGCTGCGGAGACGCCGGGGCATGGATACATCCTTCCGGACCATATACTCAGCTAGGATCCACCACAACCTCAAGTCACTGCCCCTTCTAACTAGGCCTCATTCTTCAACAGCCAGGAAATTGGTGGTTAGTCCACTAATGCAGTCAACTCTCACGATGCAGTCACCCTCCAAATACATCAGACTTGTGGGGAATATTCTGTATCCAAATCATAACATGACCATTGCCAGATCCGGGTGTCTACGGGGTGTCCTGGGACATAACTCTCATGGCAAGATGCAACTTAAAAATCTTAATTTGTTTCTTTTAGAGAGAAGTGGCTCCTACAAACTTGCTTGGGCAGGGGGCATAAACAGCCATCCCCACCGCTCCTCGGGCTAGAGGAAGGGACAGAGCCACAGGTGCTGGTACTAGAAGTCAAAGTGCGGCTTCACCTCCAGGCAAGGGAGCAAGAAGTTGAGTCTGGAAAAGATGACGCAGACCTGGGCATATCTATCAGCTCATTGTATTCTCTCCTCTTTTTCCGTTTAAATTGACCCTAGTGCACTCATCCATGGTGAGATGGGGGTTTGGGTAATGAGACTCCTCCACCTTCTTGCAGCCAGCTTTGAGTAAATTCTTTTAACTTTTTACCAAAATAAGTGACTTCCTTTGATTTGGTAACAAGCAAAGTTACATCTGGACTTAAGTAACAGAACAAGTCCCTCGTGTACCCTCGGGGACAACGCTATTGGCTTTAGGGCAAGAGAAGTCTGGATTATAGTCCCTTTCTTACTACCTAACTGGAGTCCTTGAACATTCACCTCCTCTGTGGATTAGTTTGCTCATCTGAAAGGCGGCCATGTTAATATCCATTTTGCAAGGATTCTGGGAGGATTTGAAGCCATCCAGCCTACACTGAGCACTAACTATATACTCAAAGGTTGTCAGTCTTTTTACCATGATCATCATTATGTTTAAATCACAAAGACCCAACAATATCCACCTATTTCCTCTCTCTTACATCACCCAGCACATTCTTCCATACCTAGCACAAGAGCTACAAATCTTAACTAAGCATTTTATTGAGTAGCTAAAACATTAAGCAGCAAAAGAAGAAGGCCCCGCTGACGCTATTTGGTACTAACGTCATTGCAGAAATGTAGCTGAAAATTAAACTTATCGTTGTTATTAGACGTTTCTCAAAATGTATGGGAGCCTGCTATTGCAACCAAGGGGAAAATAGTAATCATTTCATGATTAGCATTGAAAAGCTTTGGCAAACCACAGGGAATACATAATCTCTAGAGAAGAATCAGAGTGAGGCAGCAAAGATTCATTAAAAGGTCAGGAAAAAAGGACCCATGTGAAAAGGTTAAAATAACTGGGATTAGTTAGCCCAGAAAAGAAAAGACGAAAGGGCAACTTAATTGCCCTCTTCATTCCTTTGCAAGAGGAGCCGCCCCCCATCCTTCCTCTGTTCCTTTTCCTGTTAATGAGAGAACTAGAGGCGGTGACCTTAAAAGAAAGCAATGGGAATGTAGGCCAGGCTTGGGACATTTTTGCTTGAGAAAGCAAACCCTTCAAATCCTGCCACTTGTGACAGCACCGATGCACCTGGAGGACATTCAGGTAAGTAAAATCAGAAAGGTGCTGGGAGAAAAATACTGCATGATCTCACGTATACAGGGACTGTTAAAAATGTTTTATTCATGCAAATGGATAGTAGAAGAGACCTAGGGTGTGGGGGAAACAGGGGGTTACATGTCCAAGGGTATAAACTTTCAGCTTAAAGTTATGGTGATCTAATACGCATCCTGACAGCCAGAGCCAATGCTGCATTGTATATTTGAAGTTTTCTACGACAGTAGACTTTCACTATTTTTTTTTTTTTTTTTGGTGGTATTGTCGATTGAACCCAGGGTATTCACACCAAAATACAGCCTAACCTCTTTTATTTTTAATTCTGAAACAGGATCTCACTAAATTGCTGACTTCCCAAGCTATGCTCAAATCTGTGACCCTCCCAAAAAGCTGAGATTATAGGTGTGCACCACTAGAGCAGCCATTTTCCCCCATTTTATTGATATGTATAAGTGCAAAATTTAAGGTTTACAATGAAGTTGAGCATTTTGTGCACCTACGTATCTTGTCAAGGAGACAAGGACTTTCCCACTTTTTTTGTCCCTCCCCATACCCACCCTTCCCGCCCTCCCCACTCGACCCCCCTGTTTCACTTTGGTTTTCATTTTAAGTTCCATGATATGGTTGCGATCTGGGTCTCTCATATCAGAGAGCCATTGTTTTTTAACTGAGTCTGACTATGTTACCCAGGCTGGTCTTAAACTCCTGGGTGCAAGAGATCCTCCTGCCTCCGTCTCCTAAATCCAGAGAAGATTTTCTGTGTTCTTACCACACGAAGGTCAATATGAGGCATGATAAAAGTGTTATATGAGGTGTTTCTAAAGTTGTTTATCCAGGGAGTCTGTCTTTCAGATGTGACAGGCATAGAATGTAAGGGCTGAGGATTGTGGTTTGGATCTAGAACGTCCTCCAAGAGTCTCATATATTGAGATGTTATGGATTACCTATGGAACAATGTGCTGTTAGAACATGAGGGCCTGGTCTGAAGGAGGTGGATTATGGATGTATGGTGGGCTGCAGGTGTGTGGTGGAAGAAAGGCGTGTGATAGATTACAAATTACAGGCATGAGGTAAATTAGGGGCCTGATTTAGATTACAGTTGTGTGGTAAATTACTCTGCATGTGACCTGGAAGGGACTTAAGTCCTGAAGGAGTGGAACACTGAGGCTAGACCTGAAATGGGTAGATCACTGGGACAGGACCTGGAAAGATATATGCTACTTCCTCCCTGCCTCCTGGACATGGACTCTTATTTACAATGCTGTGAGGAGCTGCCTTCAATTCCACCTCTGCCATGCACTTCCACTGTTGCTGGCCACTCATGAATGGACTATGACCTTCTGAAACTGTGAGCAAAAATAAATCTTTCCTCCCTTAAGTTGTGGATGATGGATATTGAGTCACACTGACAAAAAAAAAAGTAACTAAGACAGGGAGGAATAAAACTTACTACATTTTAATTTTTTAAAAAAAAAGAACGGCAAAAAAGTAGCATGGTGGTGTCTTTTGGTGATGTCTTGAGTCCTTGAACCACTAAATCCTCCAATTGCCGTCCGAGTTTCCACATTGCTAAGGCCTGTGTCACTGCCATTGTGTTAAACCCCATTGCAAGGATCTTCTTGGAAAATGAGGACTTGCTTTTACCACAGAGCCACTCAGGAAATAAAAGGTCAGCTCTCAAAAGCCCAGTTGGGAGCCAACTCTGCTTCTTCTGACCTTCCAAACTTCCCATTAGAAGCAGTGATCTCAGTGATTTATCAGCATGGGCAGCTGTGGCTACAATTCCATGAAGTGCTGCTAAGAGGCTGTAATACTTGGGCAAGAGACTTGCAGGAGGACGTGTGTTCCAGGAGGGCCAGTCTTCCTGAAATTTTCGGTAACGCTGTTTCTTTGATGAGGTTGAGGGGCTGGCACATACCAGTCTCACCAACTTCCCCACTGAATCTATGAATTTGCAGATATCTTCTTAATAGGATGCGTGTCATTTGGACTCTTGGGGCCCCTTTCCTTAGAAAGCAAGCTCTCCTCCCCTTTGCAGACTCACTGATTCCCACTCCTAACCCGTGGAGCTCTAATCCCTTCAATGCCATTTCTTTTCCCAGCAGTGTCTCGTCTCTTCTTCTCTTTGGCTTTTGGAGAAAGTTGACAGTCAATTGATTCCACCTATTCTGTTTCCTGCTGGGCTGGGGATCAGCAATGGAATTTAAGCTTCTTTATTGAAAGAAGAAAGGAAAATATGAAGCTTTTTCCATGGTCTGGCTTTAAAACAGATCCAGCATAAGACATCCAGATTTAAAAATTGTGAAGATAGACTGCCTCCTAGTTAAGCTGTTAGTTGTCTCTCGTTTTCTGCCTTGAGTTTCTGTTCTACTGTCTTATTAGCTTATGATTGCTTTAAGGAAGGAGGTTTGAGCATGTTCCAAATCCCAGGAGTATCATAAGAGAGTACAGCAAAAAGAATCGAGCTCACAACTCTAGTAATTACATGAAGGGATGGGGAATGGGAAGGGAGAGGATAGGAACAGTAGATGGCACAGAAGAAATAAATTTTATTTCACAGGAATGTACAGCAAAACAAAAACAGTTGAAACAATATATGGGAAGTGCTTAGAACTCTATGGCTGCCAACAGGAAAGGAGTTAGCTTAATCATAGGTGAGAAAACATAAGCAATAATAAAAAGTCCTTCTAAAATGAAACTGAACACGCTTAACCTAAGATCAGATGTATTTCTCACACTTTCAGGAGGCTACTGTTGTCACTAAATCCCACTCAAAGGAACCTTCACATCCTAGGTTTAGAATCCTAGATTCTGACGTGGTGTGATCTGGAGTTATCTGTGAGGGATGGAGGCATGAAATTCCATGTGGGCAGGAAGATAGTGGAGAGGTGCCCTGAGGTCAGTCAAAAACATCCCCTTCTGAATGCTATCACTGCACATCAGCAAA
Organism: Ctenodactylus gundi; assembly: GCA_004027205.1. Classification (NCBI taxonomy): domain Eukaryota; kingdom Metazoa; phylum Chordata; class Mammalia; order Rodentia; family Ctenodactylidae; genus Ctenodactylus; species Ctenodactylus gundi. The sequence continues at coordinate 17,883 of PVKB01005084.1, read as the reverse complement.
TGTAAAACCAACTGCTCCCAGAGGCCCCACAGGTAATGAAGTTCATAGACCTGGAGAGCAATGGCCTACAGACCAGGGACAGCCCCCAATAAGCTCTCAAGAGTGCCCATCAAGGGCACATTGTAGGCCCATTTAAGTTTTCAGAAAGGCCAAAATGTAACCTTTGTGTTACATGTATTACTTTTATTGTTGATGTTAATTTGGTTTGGTTTGGTAACTGTTATGGTTTGGATCTGAAATGTCCCCCAAAAGTCTTATGTATTTCAGTGCTGTGGAATATCTGTGAATTCTATGTGTTGTTAAGAAGTGGAGTCTGAGTGGAAGCCAGCTGTGCGATGATAATCACTAGGGTTCACCTGGAAAGGTGCGGGCTAGTTCCTCACGCTTTGCTTCCTAACTACCATGGGGTGAACACTTTTCCTCCACCCTGGCCTTTGCCAATTGCTTCCTCCATTACCCGATGGCTGTGAATGGACTGATCCTTTCTGATACTGTAAGCTGAAATAAACCGTTCTTAAGTTGTAGATGTTAGGTATTCTGTCCCAGCAATAAATAACTATGAAAAAAATTGGTACCGGAGAAGTGGGATCTTTGGTGTGTCTTTACTTGAAAACGTGATTTAGAAGCCTTTGGAGATGGTTCATGGAGAACTTTGGAAAGGTTTGGAGATGCTGGCTAGAAAACTTAAAATGCTGTGATCCAAGCTTGATGGGAGATACTGGTCTGAGCTCAGAAGACTAGGATGCTGATAAAAGTATGAATAATAATAAGTGTCAAGTTCAAGAGTGTCCTGTCCTAGGTTTATGCATACCTGAAGTTGTTTGCTGAGGTCCACACACTCTTGACCTGGTGTAGAAATAAGTGACCAGAATTGGAGAAGTTACCAAGCAAAAGTAAGTTTACTAGAAAGAAGCAAAAAGAACAAAAAGCTTCCCATCAGGAAGGGGATCCAGAGCTGGAATCCATTTTTCCTGTTCAGGGAGTCCCCTTTTGTGGATTTTTGATTCTGTCTTATCTCCAGGCAGACCCAGGGATTGAGTTGTCATCCTGGGTTGGTGACTGGCTGCCCCACCTGTCTTTATGGATACAGAAGGGAACCAGATTGGTTTGGCCTGATTATGACCTGCTGTCAATCTTGGCATTGACATTGTTGGTGATGCTGGATTCTTTTTTCCCTACTCCTTTTGTTCTCCCACGTGCGTTTAGTGTAAAGCTTGTAAGAAGTGAAATGAGTCTGACAAATATTTTAGGAGAAGAACAACTAGGAAGCAGACAGATGAGGAAGAGGACCTGGCAATGGAGTGCCGTCGCAGCCTGCAGCTGTTTTCATTTTTGCTGCAGCCTGTTATCTCCATTTGGGCCACAGGATATCCTACTCTCTAATCTGACCTGCCTATCCCTTTAGCTTCCAGAAGAATCTATTGGCAATTGATCTAGGAACATGTGTGTTATGCTTTGGCTGAAAGTGGGTGAGCATTTTTGCCCTGTCCTGAGACTTTGCCTGAAGCAGATTAATGGCAGTAGACGACTTAATTTGGTGGAGAAAATTTTGAGGCAGTCTAAGGTTCAGGCTGTCATATGGTCATTACTAGGGACTTTAGCCAGCTCTACAATGAGAATCAAAAAATGGCAGAGAAAAAAGGTATGAAAAGTTTGCAGTTTTGCCAGAATGAAAGACTTCAAAGTTGGAGCAAAAGAGCACGTGGCTGCCAGAGAGATTAGCATTAAAAAGAAGCCAAGTATTTGAAATCCAGAGCAGAAAAAGGGCCTTAAGGACATCCCAGAAATCAGTAATATTCCACCCCTCCAAGAAAACAAAGGCAAAAACTTTGCTTTAAAAAGGCATCCAGCAAGCCTGGTAAAGTGAATCTCATAGGAGTTCCCCCGTCTGAAAACTCAGAAGCCCCTGTGAATGTGGTCCTAGGGGCCTAGATTACTACTCAAGCCAGAGACAGGCCTTGGCATCATCCACTTGGTACTGGTTTCACAGCATACAGAACGCAGAAGTTGTGGGATCTGATAGTTCAATTCTGTTAGAATTCAAAAGAAGGGCTTGGGAGCTAGGCAGTGTACCCCTGAAAGGACAGTTGTGAACGTGAAGCCAAAACTGCAGTGTAGACTCCAGAGAGGTGGAGGTGCCAGGAATGGGGATCATCTGCCGTCTCGGGCAATGAGTGAGTCAATTCAAAAAGAGAAGCTACGGGGGCTTCAGCTAGAGACAAAGCCATACAGCAGCAGCATCGGAGGCCTTTGGAGCTCAACTCTCAGCTCAATGTGGCAGAGGTACTAGAGGCGGAGCTACCAAGCTCAGTGGAATTGCAGGATTTGACTGTAGTCCTGTTAGGTTTGATTTTTGGCTTTCGTCTGATTGCTTTCTATCCTCCTGTTTCTTCCTTTTGGAGTAGGAATGTTTACCCTACGCCATTGCCTGTTGGAAGTGTTTAACTTTTCTTTGATTTTCTCAGCAGCTCACAGCTAAGAATTTGCCTTGAATTTCAGAGAAGACTTGGGACTTAGACTTTTTATTTGTGCTGGAACAGCTATGTCTTTGATGAATCTTATAGATGGTCTAAACACATTTTGCTTAATGAGGTAGACATGAGTCTTTTGGGGGCTAGGGATGAAATGCTATGGTTTGGATCTGGAATGTTCCTCAAAAGTTTCCTGTATTGGGATGTTGTGAATATCTATCAGTTCCACGTGCTATTAAGAGGTGGGGTCTGGCTAGAAGGAGCAGATGACTGGGGCTTGGTCTGAAAGGGTAGGTACTAACTCTGCCCTTCAGCACATACCTGCTTCCTAACTGCCGCGGGGTGAACAACTTTTCCTCCAGCTAGGCCTCTGCCTGGTGCTTCCACCACCGGTGGCTACCCATGAGTAGACTGAGACATTCTGATACTGCGAACTTTCTTAAATTATGGGTGTTGAGTATTATGTTTCAGCAAATAGAAAGTAACATAGGAACCAATTCAGATAAAAAGAACATCAAGACAAAACAAACAAACAAAAACAAAAACACTCCCTGCAGTGAAAAGACAATACAAATAGGTAAGACGTTGGCAGTGGGAAGATCTGTGGGAAATCAAAAGGCTTCTCTGTACTATTTTTGCAACTTCTAGTAAATCTATACATATTTCACGATTAAAATTTAAAAGAAAAAGGAAGGTAGACAAGAAAGACAGAGAAAGAGAGAGAGAGAGAAGAAATGAAAAAAACCTGCTTAAAACCAAACACCTGCAAATGAAACAAAAGTAGGCTCATGGTTACATTTGTCCTGGGTGCTTCCAGTTCCATGGGTTGCCTTACTTTCATCTAATCATAACTCAGCAGGAGCTGAGAGCTCGCAGTCCAGCCGGGGGTGCCCAGAAGCGGACTTTTCAATTGCTTCTTATCCTTTGGTGGTACAAATTGTTTTCTTGTGAGAGAGTTTGCCAGAGAAAAGTGGAAAAGAATATTTCTTGAATTCTAGTTGTCCCAAGATAATGTAGTCTGTCAGGGTTGAAAGAGATTTTATAGAACTTGATGGTAAATATGATGGTGGGATTATGAAAGCGGAGGAATTCTAACTAACCTTCTTGGAGGATATTGGCTGGAAGACGATGATTTGGGCAGGTGGTGGATGAGAGTGATATAAAGATTAAATTAATTCATTTTATAGTCTGTGTATGTAGCATGAATTCAGGTCTTCTTCCTTCCTGTCCTTGGGAACAACTCATCTGTCTCCTTCTTGTCATCTGTAGAATAGGGATGTATAATTTCCACTTTCCAGTACTGAGATAGGATCACAAAAAGTAATGGAATGTGAAAGCTCTTGATAATATTTAAATTTGATGGTGGTAGTTTTTACTACTGCACAATGGGCCAAAGCTCCATGATCAGTTTTATACCTTTGTAGTCCATTTTCCATGTTTCCAAGACCCTCTATTTTTATGTAGTTCATAAGGGCTCGTTGTTTTAAGCAAGAAAATAAAACTTACATCTATTGCTGTGTTCTGTGACTTATATGCCACACCTGGGAAATCTTAACATTAACAAAATGCCACACACCATAAACTACCCTCTAATACTCCTTCATTATTCTTCTCAGGCCTGTCTTTATTCATTTTTTCCTCCTCCTCAACATTATTTTCTGTCGCTTATGGAGTAATCTGGTCATCAATCATGTTTAAGTATAGTTTCTTTCTAGCACAAAGTAGAAGTCCAGCCTAGAAGCCCAGGAACTTACTTCCAAACTACTTCTTGGCCTGGGAAGGCAATAACTGTCATGTAGTAACTACCTTTAGATCTATGTTTTCCAGGACCAAATGGGAAGGAAGCACCCCTCTTCTCTTCATGGAGATGAATCTGTTTTCTTTTCATTTATGCTAAGAATTATATAAGAAAATTGGAGGTCCCATGGAAGCTTTCTTTGTTTTCTCAGCATGTTCTGTTACCCATGATTTTTATATTCTTCGATCCATCTCCCATCACTGATTGCCTCTCGCTGCATTGCAGCAATACTAGACTTCTCTCAGACAACACGCAGAGGGTGATTCTTCATCTCTACACTGTAGCTACACAGCTGCTCTGATAGCTTTACCTGGTTAGCCTCTGTGGACCCGGGACTGGAATTCAAGGTTTCTACCTCTTATCTGCTCAACAACAGCAACAACAAAAATATTAGGGCACAGAAGTTAATGGAAGGACCTATGTATACTCAAAGCCAGCACTGAAAAAGAGAGAAAAGGGGTTTGTATGTTGCCTCCGTATTAATGAGCTCTGAAGTTTCAGGGTTTCTACCAAAGAAAAGAGTGTAAAATGAACAATGAAGAAAAAAGCCCTGCCGTCTTCTTCAGGCTAGATTTTTCTCTCTCTTCTTCTTCCTCATCAAAATGGAACCTGATTTAACCTTGAGGTCAGTATGGGCGTGTCTTTTCAGATAGATGTATTGTTTCTTGGCAAGCCAGTTCATCCGGGCTTAGGAGAATTGGGCACATTATTTACAGAGAGAAATGACGGAAAACAAGGTGGTAGGTTTTGTGAAGATGGGGAGGAGATTGGGGAAGTGAGGAGACAGGAGGGTGGGAAGAGGAAGAGCATATACTTAGCATATACTAAGATGCTCTATGTGCATGTACCGCTTCCCTAAGTTGAATGTCAAGTCTTACAATCACATACTATGTGATATAATACGGTGTAATGTGATCTTCTAATGTAACGTAACATAATGTATTGCAATCATATGCTAATTAAAGTAATGCTTTTGGAAGAAGATATAAAAGCATAACATTAAGGTGAAAATTGGAGAGGTTAGGAATTCTGTTAAAGATGTCTTTCCCAGAAAGCTCCTTTATGACAGATGCCTTAGGTTCAAGAACTGCTCTATCTCCTCCAGGAAGTCTTCCATAGCTGAACACGGATTTGTTTTCTTATTTTATATTTTAACTGTTGCTGTGTACTTCTCTCCCCAGCATTAATGAGTCTGCCAAGGAGCTCAGACTCTTTTAGGGTCACCCAGGTATCTCCAGCACTTAGTGCAAGATCAGCATAGGGGAGATTCTTGAAAGATGTTTGCTGAAAAAGTTAAACAAATGAATTTAGATGCTAAGCTTTGTGACAAATAAAAAAAATGGTTGTCTTCTTCTGCTCATTGCTGAAAGCCAATTCCAATCACAATTTCTAGGGCGTGGTAGTCAATAAATACTTGCAGAAAAAAAAAATAAAAGTATAAATGAGCATGTACTGGCCTATGCATTCATGTAATAAAAAAGACAGTGTTATTCTTAAGTCATTGGAAGTTATTTTGTTCACTAACATTTCCTCTGCTTGAATCTTTTAATCATAATTAATAACATGAGATTATTCAGGGGACATTACGTATGGTAGGTAAGCCCCCTGGATACTACTTACAGCCAGACAATGTGGACTCAAATGCTGTTATATCTGTGTGGCTTTTGCAAGTAGGTAAGCCTGTATGAGGCTCTTTTGTAGAATGAAAGTGATAACATTGCCTTTCAGATTGGCAAAAATGAGCACAAAACAATTTAGAACAGCACTTAGGACACAGTACATGTGTGCTCACTGTCATATGATTTATATAAAATGGATAGGTTTACCAAGACATTTAATATAATGAAAAATATTGACTGAAGCCAGATGTGGTGCTACATGCCTGTAATCTCAGCAATCTGGGAGGCTGAGAGAGGAGGATCAGAAGTTCTGGTACCACCTGGGCAATGTAGTGAGACCTTGTCTCAAAAATAAAAATATAGAAGGAATGTGGTATGTAGCACAGTGTGAAAGCCCTGGGTTCAATTTCCAATAGCACCAGCAGGACAAACAAACATACAAACAAAACAATACACTAAACAGGCCCCTACTATGTACTTGGTACTGTGCTAAGTCCTATGAAGGAATTCGAGGTGAAAACAATTGGTTTTTCCTTGCCTAAAAGATGTTTATAATCTTCAAACTACAACTTTAATTCAGATGATGAGTTCAGTACAGCAAACAAAGTGAGGTCAGCAGAAGAAGGGGGTGCTTGCTTTTCAATGGAAGAGAGATATAAACAGGTTATCTCAGAAAAGGAGATTCTGAGTTGAGGGTTAGAAGGATGACTAGGATTTAAATAAGAAAATATAAAAATGGCAGGTCAAATTGTTGGAATTGTTTCCATGCACGAGTATATGTGTCTGTGGGAATCACTGAAAATCAGGTCCATATATTTTTGTAAAAAGGCAGCTTGACATTTGTGAACTTTGACTTGAGAGTGATCGGCCAAAGCTGACAACATGGCTGTAACTTCTGCATATTTTTATTCTCAAAACCCATTAAAGACATTGTTATAAATCAGCAGGTGCATGTTTTGAGCAGTCAAAACTACAGGAGCAACAGGAGGATTTCCAAATTTATAAAGTAGTGGTTTGGGTTTTATTATTGTCTCAATCTAAAACATTTCTCCCCTCCTGCGCAGTCTCATGTGCTTGGAAGGTAGGCTGGAAGGTCAAAAGGGTGCTACACTCATCAGTGGGTCAATCTGTTGGCGATTTCACAATCTGCTGGGAGATGGGGCCTGCAAGGAGGCGTGGCCCACCAGGGAGCCTGACTTGGGAGCATATATCTGCCTCCTGGATGCCATGCAATGGACAGCTGTCCTCTATCAGAGACCTTTCCTCCATTGCCTTTTTTCCCCCCTTGGGTCCAGCTGATCATGCATAGTCTGACGCATTTGAAACTATGAGCTCATAAATTCTCTCTTTCTTACAGTTATGGATATCAGGTATCGTGTGCCAGTGATGAAAATTATAATTAAGACAGGGTCCAGATGGGTTGAGACTAGTACCCTATGTGCTCCCCCAGTCCCAAGGAGGTAGCAGGAGCTTAGACAAATGGCTGAGAGAAGCCACTGGCTTCACAGCAAGAGTGAAAATCGAGGTGGTTATTCCAGGAACACGGGGAGGGTGGAGAAAGACAGCACCTGCCCAGCCCACTATACTCCAAAGCCTTCCAGTGTGAGTAAATCCCTGCTCCCTGGGATGCCTGGAACTCAGGCATTGGCCTTTTTTGGTCTCAGTCTAACATGGAAATTGAAATCATTTTCCTTAGGAGATGGATATACATTAAAAACAGCAAATCATAGGATAAAGACAGAAGAACCAAGAATATGAGGGTTATTGAGACTCAGAGAGAACCAGCTCACAGCTGCGCGCACACACACACGCACACACACGCACACACACACACACACACACACAAAACTCTTCTCTTTCTTCTCTGCCTTTTTTATTGTGTTCCAAACATAAAAAGATTGTCACCAAAATGGGATCCCTGGTGTGGGTAAACATTATAGCACCTCAGAATGTCACCTGGAGGAAAAATCGTGCATTTGAGGCACAACAAAAATCATTGCATGCCCATCCTTTTAATGTACAATGGGTTTGAGAAAAGTGGTACAGAAATAATTAGGTGATGGTGACCATCGTGTAACCCAAAGCCACTTAGAGAATAACCTGTAAAAAAGGAAGCCATGTCCAATAAACACAGGCTCTGGGCATTGAACTTTCATCAAGGAGGCGGTACTTGCAAGCTGCATGAAGAATGATAGTGTCTGCTCCCATAACTCCCTTGCTGCCAGAAACAACTACCATCGGACTTATTCCTTTGAACTTTCTGAACATCTATGAGAAGTAGTGTTTTCCTGATCATTGAAAGGAAATTTTCCCTTAGAGTGCTTTTCCTGGTAGCAAGTTTGGAAGTGTTCGAAGAGAATATTCACAGCTACCTTGGCCTTGAATGCTGTAGAAAACACCAGCGTGCCCGGAGACGGAAGAGCAACTTTAAATGGCAGAACCTGCCTGTGAAGGTCATTATATGTCCTGACCTAAATGGTAGGTTGACCCTGATCATTATGTCTTTCAGCTGTGCCCTATGCTGTAATTATCAGCTCTCACGCTTCTCCAGTCCTCACAAAGGCACCCACAGAAGCTGCCCAAGTCACAGACGCATCTGTCAACTTCTCCTTCTCGATGACTGTGATGACAAGACAGGCACACAGAATGTTCTTGGAAGGGCGTTACGTAATGGGACACCATCTGTGACCCTGCTCCAAGGCAGGCCACGGAGGCCTCTCTCTGTCTGCTGCATTTATTGTTCACTGATGCTTCCAGATGTTGAACCAAAGTGATTTCTGAGGTCACCCTACTCAGAATATCTGAGCGCTACAAAATATGAGAGAAAAAATGAAACGGCATTGTTCCTCAGACTAGATTCTAAATAGAGCTTTAATTCAGGAACTTTTCTCAACTCTCCTAGATGGCCTTTCAAGTTTTATTTTTAAACAAACAAAAAATAGTGCTCGATGCTGGTGAGTGTGCCATGCAGTGAGCATCTTTGGTTGGTCCAAGCAATGATAATCTAAATTGACACTTTCTGGAAAGCTGTTGGGTCATAGATATCAAGAGTTTGAAATATCTATATAGATATAGGTATATATTGGTTTAAACAGCCCTTCCCCTCCCATCCTAATAAAATCTGAAATTCAGACAGCACTTTAAAGAAAAAAAGTGCTAGTGACTGAAACCTTGGAAAAAAACTAAAAGAATTAACATTTAGGGAATTGGCACATACTTCTTCAATGGACTATTTGAAGCCATGTAAAATGAAGTTTACAAAGAATTTGTACTGAGAAAATGCATATGTCCCCATGATTCATTTTAAAAACAGAATATGAAATGGAATATACAATATGATCTCCAGTTAAATTTTTAAAATGTACAAGGAGGACAGAAAATAAGAGACCAAACTGTTCAAAGAGTGTTCTTCTGGGCTGTAGAATTAGGAGGATTTAATTTGTTCTCTTCAATTTTTGTTGTTGTGTGTATTTTTTTAAACATGCATATGTTCCTTTTATACTAATCTTTGCAAGGGGGTAAACGTCAGAAATACGGTTTTTCTGGAAGAAGGAAGAGGCTAGTGACTGGAAAAGGAAGCCATGGCCCTCTCAGAAGTGATGAAAATGCTACACATCTTGATTTAGGTGGTAGTGATATGACTGTACACAGAGGTAAAAATTGATTGGGTTGAGCCATCAATGTGAGTTTATACCCTGTAAAATTTGGTTCAGCTTCAAAAACTGAGCATATGGATCCTTTCATTTCTTTTATTACGTAAAGTCTCCCTTTGTCTTTTTTCTGTGATACTCATGACCAGCCCTTGTTTCCATGTGGTTCCAACCCCTGTTAAGTTTCTCCTTCCTACACGATCCTACTGCCACCGTTGACTTGTAGACACCTGCTGAGGGGAACCACACTACCTTCTTCCTGCACAACTCTCCAAAGGAAAAAAAAAATCCTACTTCTAGTCTGTATTTTGCTACGTAAATTGCTGAGTGACCTCAGGGAATTAACTTTAATTACGTTTCATCTTCAAAATTGAGGGCAGATGGGAAGAGAAGTTGAGGATGGGAAAGAATGGGAGGATGGGGAGGGGAAAAGGAGGGAAAAATCATTAGGATGCAATATGTATGTGCACAAAATCCCCAAGATGAATGTAATTACTACATATCACAAACATACACTAATAAAAATAATATTTACAGGAAAAAATCCAAAGGAGGAGAGCTAATAATATCTACTAATAAAAATAATAATTATGGAAGAAAACATTGTGGGTAGAGAGTTAATAATGTCTACTTTGTAAGGATGAAGTGTACAGAGTAGGAGTAAATGTATAAAGCGCCTTCCAGCAAGGTTTTAGACATGGTCAGTGTCTCACAAGTGAAGCTGAATACTCTTCTCAGCCAGACTAGTCTCCCATTTCCTACTGATTCACATAACCCCACCATTTTTTCAACACATTCCTAACTCATTCCTTAAAACATTTACTTCTTCTTCGTGACCATGACAACTTTCATAAGTCATCCACTTTTTGTTGTCCAATTTGCCTTTGGTCACATGATTTGATATAGAACTTGCTGCTCTACCAAAGCAAAGGGAAATTATAATTATTGCAAAGAGAAATAAAAATTATTGATCACCTGCTATGCTGTAGAACCACATAATCATAAACATGGTATACAAAATCTCTAATTCTTTTATAATGAACTCATGAGGTAGGGAACACGCCCATTTTACTGGTGAGAGAAAGCTGTCATAAAATGCAACTGGGTCATACTTGAACAGAACTCTTTCTGAGCTCTAAATCTGTGCTTCTGCTTCCTTAATGTGAGCTCATTGTCTGACTGACCTGACAGACTTGATAAAAAAAAGTCTTGAGGGTCAGATATTGTCACCAGCCCCAGGCACAGCCATCAATTCTTCATGCACGGTAACAGCCACTCTCAGTGCCCCACCACCCTTTCCTCTAGGCCTACCAATGTCATGCACATAACCTACTTTTCTGTCACTGGACACAATACCTGATACACACAACTCAAGGTGGAGAGATATCTTGGTATTTTAGAGGATTCATTCCAGAGTCTGTCAGCTCTAAGCCAGAAAAAACACAATGGATGATGTGGGTGGCAAATAGCTGTTTACTGAATGGCCACCAGCAAGCAAAGAGAAAAGGAACAATTCTATACCTTTCCAGGGCGCACACCACACACCTGGTAACACATATGTCCATCCAGGCTCATCTCCCAGTAGCATACAAAATCATCAATGAATTACCCACTGCTGAATGGAGCATCCCCACAGTCCAGTTGCCTTCCAAACACATGAGACTTTGGCAGAACATTCTTAGATCCATCGTACCATCCACAACTCCTCACTTAAAACTTTTCTCTGGCTACTGACCTGCTCATAGACATAACAGACTGCACACTCTGGAAGAATTCCCACTTCCTGGGAATACTCACCAGTGACTGATGGAAGATGTATGACTACCTCATCTATCCCATTACTCAGGTGGAGTAACTCTGAGGTGTGTGTCTACACTGGCTCTCCAGCCTACAGCTCATCAGAAGGCTTATAATCTAATCACCTCAATTTCAACTTGTTTAAAGACATTTCTTTTTGGCTGTCTTGTCTTCTCTATCCCCCTTCTCCATCCCCGTAATGTATTTCTTTCATCACCCAACGAAACCACTTGAACCCCGAACTCAGCAAACTGAGCACAGGGAAAACACATATATCTGTCGATCACCTACCTTCATACAATGTGCACACAAGTCAGGAAAATCAGCCATTAATAAGCAAATAGTAAATAAAAGATAATTTTAAATTATGAAAATTATCCCAAAAGAACCAAGACAGTGTTAGAGTAACTGTAGTGGAGGAATTATTTTTAGACACAACAAACAGGACTTGACCCCATGAAAAGTAACCATCAAGCTGACGCTAGGAGAACAAGGTGCTGCCTACATAAAGGGCATGCGAAGAGAATTCTAGAAAGGGGAGACACAGAGGACAAAGTCTCCCTAGTCGAGAAAATGCTCTGCATATTTATAAACTCAAAGGAAGACAGCGTGACAGTTGCAAAATGACAGGAATCTGGAGACACAGGCTGGTGACAGATTTTTTAGAAGTTGTAGGCATGTTGAGAAGTCAGGAACCCTGGGAAGCTACCAACACGGTGTAGGGGGAGGTGGTCTTTACATGTGAATTTTAGCTGTGGATGGAGGTTCCTGCTTTCATTCTTCTAACTAAGGCCGTGGGATTCAGAACCATTCACCTGGCTGCAGAGAGGAGGGGAAGGGACTGGAGGGAGGCCACTTCTGCAAAGAAGGATGACAGGGAACCCTGAAGGAATCCTTTGTTTCATCAAGTTAGCTTTCCTTTGATTCCCCAATACCTCTAATTCTGCATGTCACCAGGAATAGGTGTGCTGCAGCTCCGTGACAGCCTTCTCCAGTGTCTATGGCAACCTGGGGCTGGAGCCATTTTTCCTTCATGGAAAGAATGGGCTGGCTTCCTGAAGATAAGTAAAGCCCCATTGTTGCTATCAGTGATTTAGAGAGGGAGCGAGTACAGGGGAAATAAAGATAGGACTGAGTACTGCTAATGATATTGCATGAAATAACATGAATTAGGTAAACCATTTCTCTCCAGCCTAATTATAGATGCTTCAAGATGAAAATGCAAGAAAGAGCCTCAACCTGAAACCACGCTCTTTTTCCCAGCCATTATATTTGTGTGTGTGTGTGTGTGTGTGTGTGTGTGTGTGTGTGTGTGGCCAGAGCCGGATACATGATGATCTGACAACTCTGAAAAGAACTGGCTTTTAGGTTAGCAAATTAGAACCACTTAGCTGTGTTACTGAGAGGTACAATAGCGCTAAACAAAGCCGGGGGAAGCCAGAAGGAACGTTATTTGACAACAAAAGTCTCCTGACTTACCTACGGCCAGGTGGGTGTAAGCCTCTCCTGTCCCTGGTCCTTGCACAGGGGTTATCTTTCCAAACGGAGGCTGACCGTATTATTCACGAACATGAAAACCTTCCTGGCTTCCGGCAACTGCAAGATAAAACCCAAGCCATTAGAGTGACCTCTTCAACCTCCGCTCTCATCATGCCCCTTTGTACTTACTCGACTGAGCTATTTCCAGTTCCTTTAATACACCAGGCTGTGTGGGGCCTCTGAGCCTGATCAGTGCTCTACTTCTGGCTTGCCTTGTCTCCTCTTAAAGATACCTGTCCACCGTCCAAAACTTCACTCACAAGCCTCCTCAGCTCGTGCTTATCCTTGCAATATGGCGATACATGCGAGGGCCTACAAAAACCTTTAGTGTAAGTTTACATTTTTTAGAAGTCTATTACAGTCAAAGACCCACGGCCTCAAATTCCTTTCATAAGATTTTCCCATCGCTCTGAGGGCATTTGGCCCACTGTCCCTGCCACTTCCTGAAGCATTTTTGGAAGACTTCATTCCTCAGTGTCTTTATGAGGTAAGGTAATAGTAGGGTCAACACTGCTGCTGAGCGCCATCCTGCGGAAAAGCTCACAAAGACACCAGTGTTAGATTGGCCACATCCATCTTAGCCATCAGATTTGTCACTGTGGGACTTCTGGATTTTTCTTAAAGTCAAAATGACCATGAACGGTAAACATCTGAAACCATTTCAGGACACTGAGGCAGCCATTGCAGGAGAACTAAAGATGCTCATAAAAAGAGGCCTTTAAAAAATGCTTCAGGAAGTGGTAGAAACCATGGGATACGTGTGTTTAAAGTGAGGGAAACCACTTTGCGTCTTTTGCTGTGATATTTGTTTAAATATTCCTTGTAAACCAACCTCATGACATAGTTTGGTTTAGGGACAGAACAACTGCCTTCATATCCCTAAGTAATGACCTGCCTTTATACACAGACCCTTTGGCTATAATTCTTCAGTTTTCTGGTTTGGAAAGTTGACTCAGATTATAAACTAAGATTATAGCAAACATCATGTAAGCAAGGGTTGGAAGCACATGTGGGGGTTCTTGCTGTCTTCTTCAAATGTTTGCTTATTCTTGGACCCTTGCCACCACCCACAAGAACAAGATGAGGCTAGTGACTTGGAGGATGGACGAGAGATGCATGCGGTAGGCATGTCCCAGTCAAGGTCACCTTGGTCCAGCCAGTCCCGCCGGCCTCTAGCTGGCCGAAGATATATAATAGAACTACGCAAATAGTCTATAAACTTGTAAATGTGGTAAATGGTTGCTGTAATTTTAAAGTTTTAAAGAACTTTGTTTTATGACAGTTACTAATGAGTTAGGGCCTGCCATAGGAGAAGGTGTAGATCTGAACGAAAGACCACAGCTCACTTCACTTGTGCTGAAGAGAAGTAACAACTAGACAGCCCACAGCCTTTGGTATATTAACTCTTTCCAGTAAAGACACTGACCCAACTTATGCTAATCTCCTCATTTGCACGTATCAGACGAAGAACTCCTTCTTTGAGGAGTTCCAGTGATAGATAGAGAGAAGACAGCCATATCTACTTGATCCTTTTGAGAGGACAGAGATTTCTTTTCCATGGGCTGGTTGTAAGATGGGAGGGAAAGGGGATGGCTCCCCCTACAGGACATATTTGACCAACCACACATAGTCACAGGAGATTGCAGTTTTCAGAACCATTGTATGCCTTGTTTCTTTATGAGTGTCTGCTCTGAGAAATGGAGGATGATTTCAAGGTAAATCCCTAAGGAGGCTGTGGAGGAGTCAAATACTGGCAGAGGAGAAGATTTGCTTCACAGAAGGCGATTACCTAACATGACACAATTCCGCCTTTCACTCAGATTCACACGTATGGGTCTTGTCTTTAAATATGTTACATACTGTCACAAAAATTGTTTGATGAGCACTCTTTACGCCAGGCATTGTGCAAACTCACTCATCCTTCATGATATCTCCTCAAGTGGATTCTGTCATTGTCATCTTTATTTTACAGATGAGGAACAAAGAGTCAAAAAACTTGATCGAAATCATCCAGTTGGTAAGTGATGGAATCGGGACTCAAGCCTAAGTAGTCTTGCGCTACACCTGAGATTTACGTGGCCTTAAAGAAGCCAACACATTGAGTGTGAGGGACTGGGTGTGGATTAGTAGAAATGGAAAAAGAAGTATGATCTCATCTGTGCCCCAACTTCTGTCCCTAATCACCACATCCTCTTAGGGACGTAGATTTGTGCTTTGCATTAACCTGATGGACAAGGGAGTCCTGCAGCCCACAGGCTCACCCTGGTGGGATGTGCCACAGGACTCGGTTGAATTTTACTCATGTTCTTGGCCCGTCTTGCTACTGATGTCACAGAAACATAATCAGCTACCTTCTTTTTTATTTCCTGCCCAAGTCATATTCTTATTTTACTATCTTAGTCCATTCAATTTCTATAGAAGACTATTTTCAAGTATATAAACCACATATTTATATCCTTAAAATCCATTTATCCAAATTCATTCTATATACCTCAGTATACATTCTTCCTGCAGAACAAAAGATTCCCCCTGTATTCAATATTTTGAATCATTCCTTGCCCCAACTTTTATCTTAATTTAATCTCTCAGTAAATGAAAGAAGCCCATCTCTGCCTGTCCCGAGTCATTGTCTGCCAACTTATACTCCACCAGATAGAATGTACCTCGGATTTCCTCTACAGAAAGCAAAGTCAAATTCGGCTTGCCTCATACCTCCACTTAGATTGGCTTCAGGTGTAATTTTTGCACTCCCCAAGATTGATGTGGCAATCAATAAAATGAAGCAAAAAATAAAGTGACACAAATTTGCACATAATGGATGAGAAAACCGAGCAGAAATGCTCATTGCCATTGCCAACGGCCTGTGTCTAGGAAGCATTGGCTTGACCCCAGCTGAACTGTAATATGCATGTGGAAATTAATAATTATGTCCATTCAACCTTTTGCAAAGTGCCTTCATGTGTTAAGATGAAAAAACATGAACCTAAATGCCCAATTATTTATTAAGTCAGTGAGGAGTTTTACAGTTAGAGAGAGTAGGTTTGCATTTGAAATCATTTGTAGCTTTTAAGTAGATCAAAAAAGACAGATGAACCACGCTAACAGCAGCTTCTATTGCCCCTGAAGCACAGTGTTATTTTCTTGCTGGAAGCAATGAGCAAAGTTAATGCAGAACTAGACATTGTTTGGAAGCTGTGAGCTTCTTTTTTTTTTTAATTTAGCCTGAGATACCTAAGCCCTCTAAGTGGAAAGTTCAAAGATTGTTTTGTGTTATGGGGTTGGAATCAAATTTATTTAACAAATGAATAATGGGCTGGGGACTTTTGCCAGAAACAAGGATGCAGTAGTAATAAAGGCAGGAAAACATTCTTAACCACTCCACTTGGACAAACAAATAAGTAAATAAGATAATTTTAGATGTAATAAGTTCTAAGAAAATAAAATGAGATAAAAATCTGGCTTGTGGCCCTCTTTTCCTAGTCTCACAGATTTTTAACATCTTATCTATCACCAGCCTAGGAAAAGTTCAGCATTCAAACTTTGAAATGTGGTTTCAACTGAATGTATGTTGCTTTAATACCATTGTAAAAGAAAAAAAGCCAGACCCTTATAAGTTGGGCTCTGCCTGTAGTGGAGAATTAATCATACCCAAAGAGAGGTCCAAGGTCTTTGCCCTTGGTTACTGGCATGAAACTCTTAGATGTTTAGAATATCTTACCTGATAGATCATCTTTGTTTTCCTGGGGGGCTTGGCCATCGGATAGTTAAGAATGTGACTGATGATGGAGGTTTTGGCCTTGAAGTCTTAATTCTATCTCCAGAGATAGAAAATGAGGCAGAAAGTTGAATGTTTAGACCTATGTTATCAGTTCTAACTCCGGGGAACTTAGAGACTTATTGAGACCCTGTCTCACAAGAAAAGATAAAGAGGGCTGAGGATGTAGCTCAGTAAAGAGACTCAGGGTTCAATCCCCAATACCACAAAAACACCCACCTCAACAGTAATTTACTTCTATCCAGATTGGAGAAAGAAGGAGTCATCAGATGAACGAAACCCTGTTTAAGTGTAAAGAAGTTTAAGGAACTGCAAATCATTTAATATGCCGGAGGTCTAGAGGAAAAGGAGGTAAAAGATAAGACTGGAGAAGTGGTAGGCAAGGCCTAGATTCGAGAAGATATCATTGGGTGATGTTGCGAGCTTTCTCTCACCTTACTGTGCTGGGACCATCCTAGAACGGGGTGATAGCACAGTTAAAATCACAGCATAGAAAGTTCACTGTAACTTTCATTAAGAATGAGTGTGAAACGGGCAACCAGGTAGGAAGCTGCTGCAAGAGGTCTAAGAAGTTGAGGATAGAAATGAGCATTGTTGGGGAGGAGTAGGACCTTGGGGGCAGAGGCGGGGGCACAGCAATGGGGTGTGCAGTAATTAGAGTCACACTCCCTCAACATCCTGGGTCAGAAAGGGGAACCCTCACCTTGTTCTGGCTGCAGGACTTGAGCTCGTCTTCACCGCGGAATTCTCTGTGGGCTACCTCACCTGTAGCAGCTGAAGAAATGAAAGAACTGAGTGTCAGTGATGTTGATGGTGATGGCACCAGGCTTGGAGTTTTGGGCAGCTATGATCAAGAAGAAGAAAAACACCTTCAGTGAATCACATGCAGGTACAGGGCTGGGAAGAATCCACTGCCTTAAAGAAAAGCCTTCCTGAGCAGATCCCTTCTTTAACTGGTTAACTGTTTTTTCCACTATTTTTATTAATATACAAATGTAATACACAGTATTTACAATGAATTTGGGTGTTTCATACATCTATGTATCACAACGACTTCACAATCCCTTCCCATCTTCTACCCTCCCACCCCCTCCCTGTCCCTTCCCCCGGCTCCGGCTATCACTTCATATGGTTCCAGAGAATGTCTGTGTTCTGGGTTTTCCAAGTCCGAGAAACCATACGGTGTTTAACATGTTAATCTTCCACGCCTAAGTCATTTCACTCAAGTCACCAC